>JAGMWU010000202.1:8839-48339 GCA_018697195.1 Certhia americana | reverse complement strand
GTACCGGGATGGGGAAAGAGACACGGAGATCGGTGGGGAAACTGAGGCACGGGCAATGGGAAAGAGGCGCTGGGATGGATGGGGGAAACTGAGGCACGACACTAGGAAACACATGGTGATTGATGGGCAATCAGACACCGGGGGTCAGCATCCCCCCCCTGCGACAGTGAGCGCAACACAAAACCACGGACACCGAGTCATGCCGGGCTCCCGGGCGTGTATAAAACTCCGGCACAACAGTGGGCTGGTGACAAGGGGACAGCTTGGTGGCCAAGCTGGGGACACCCCATGGTCAGTGCACCCTGTGTCCCCCATGGCAGGACTCCGGGGGTGCCCCGAGGCCATGGTGGGCTCAGAGCAGGGTGATCTCGCTGGGCGGCAGCGTCAGCCTCTTCTCCCGGGCGCCCAGCAGCCTCTCCATGTGCGCGGCCACCACGCGGCACAGCTCCAGACCCTGGAGAAGGACACACCGGGGGTCAGTGGCCGTGCCACCACCAGCAGGGTCCCCCTATCGATGTCCCCAAGTGTCCCCGACCTGCTCCAGCTGCAGCTGGGTGATGCCCTGGGCCAGGAGGTCTCCCAGTGTGATCTCCACGTAGGGATAGCTGGATCCGGCCGTCGGCCGCTGCGTCCGTGTGCACTGGATCTCGTTCAGCGAGAACTTGGCGATGAGTTCCTGGGAGGGGGACAGAGGAGTGTCCTGGGAGCCCCTCCAAGGGGACCAGGGACCCCAGCTTGGTCAGGGCTTGGAGCAAACTGGTCTAGTGGAAGATGCTCCTGCTCATGGCAAGGGGGTGGAACTGGATGAACTTTAAGGTTTGTTCCAACCCGAGCTGTTCCATGATTCCATGCGTCCCACACAGCCCCACACCTACGTGGGTCTCCTTGCTGAGGAAGTTGAGGCCGTTCTGGTTGACGGCCAGGATACAGGGAGAAACGATGGCGTTGTTGCTGCAGCTCTGGATGTAGAAGAAGGACGAGCCAAACATGGGGTAGGCGCTCAGCAGCCCTGCAGGGCAGAGGATGGGGTCTCAGTGCCTACTGCCACCCCATCTGCAGTCCCCAGGGTGGCCTGCAGCAGGAGCAGCCAAGGGAAATGCGTGTCCCAAGTGGGGCCAGGAAGCAACCTGTCCTGTCCTGTCAATCCATCCTGCCCTCCAAGGCTCTGTGCAGGGACAAGGGCTGCCTGTCCTAACAGCATCCCATCCCCATCATCATCATCATCATCATCATCATCACCCTCCAGGCAGCATCTCATCCCCAGCAGGACTGCACCTCCAGCAGCATTACATCCTCATTAGCACTGTGTCCTCACTAGCATTGCATCCTCTCAGCATCCTGTCCCTGTGAATGTCACCTCCTGTCCCCCCACCACTGTCCCCTCACCCAGGAACTGTGCCCTGGCCTGGTGGGCGCTGAGTGCCTGGGCTTGCTGCACATGCTGGGTCACCATCTGCAGCCAGGACTGGGGCTTCAGCAGGCGGAAGAGCTGCGGAGGGACGTAGTCCTGCATCTCCCGCCTGTGGGGAGACCAAGGTCAGGGCCAGCGCTGGCCAGTGGCTCCCAAATCCCACGGGACATGTGTGTGTCCCCCCCCTTCCAGCTGCCCTGTCCCCTGCCGTACGCCGTGGGGAGGTGGTGGCGGTCCTTGGCTCGGTGCTGGAGGGCGGCCAGCTTGGCCACGTGTGGGAAGTGCTGCTCTCCCGACCTCGCCGGCGGCAGGACGGTGAACAGCCCCTTGAGGTAGTCAGGGAGCACCTGGGGGAGGGACAGAGCACAGGGACACGGCTTGGGGACAGGGCACGCCCTGAGGGAGACAAGGAGGTGGCCTTGAGGGAGGCTGATGGCGTGGCCCGACCTGGTTGTAGTGGACGGTGACATAGAGCTCGTTGTCAAACTTGAGGGGCTGGCTCCAGACCACGCGGCGGCACCAGAAGGTGTAGTTGGTGTCCCGGAGCTCTGTCTCAGCAGCCACATCCAGGACGTATTCCCGGCGGGTCAGTGGCCGCACGCTCTGCCCTGTGCCACCCAGGGGTCTGAGTATGGCCACCACACCGCCTGCATGGCTGTCCCATCCTTGTCTTGTCCTGTCCCATCCCTGCCAGCTCCTCACCTCTGTCAGTCACCACAAAGAGGATGTATTCCTCCAAAGCCTCTGAATTCTGCAGCCCCATCTCACAGCACAGCTCCTCGATCACATCCAGAGCCACCTGGGCACAGGGACAGGTGGCTGGGACATTGGCACATCCCCCTGCTGTGCTCTGGGCCACCAAGTTGTCCTAATTGAGGCTCATCCCAGTGATGAGCCACTTTTACCAGAGGATGAAGTCTCACAGCAGGGACAGCCAAAGGGTGCAGCCCCCCCACATCCCTCTGGGTGCCCACAATGAAGTGTCACCATAATCTTGGGGTGCACTGAACCTCCTGTCCCCTCTGGCTCACCGAGCATGTCTTGATCTTAAGGTGCCTCTCGATGCCGCCGGGCAGGAGGAAGAGCTGGCGCTTGGCGCTGCGTCCAGCCTGCATGGGAGGACACGTTGGGGTGCAGGAGGGCCCTTCATACAGCAAGAACCCACAGGACACCCCAAATCCTGCAGCTATCCCTAAGGAACCATCCCATTAGGATCATCCTGTCTCTTGCCTGTCCTATCCAGCTGAACCATCATGCCCCCACTCCATGTCCACAGAGCTCCATCCCCACTGGGGACACCTGAAGGCTCAGGCTACCCCCAAAGAGGTGAAAAGCAGACCCTAAGAAGGGCTGTGTTCTCTTGGGAAGATCCCCAAAAAAGAACAGCTCAGTTCCAGTGTGGGGTCTGAAGGAGATCCCAGGGCAACCTGACCCCATGTGGGTACCCAGAACTTCTGGGGGGGATCTCAAGCTGACACCAGCCCTGTTCTACCCCACGGGCACCCACGAGCCCCTGGCCTCACCACCATGGCCTTGAGCTCCATGCTGCTGGGGAAGAGGCAGCGGCCACCAAACTGGAGGGTTTTCCTCAGGTTCTGCTCACAAGCTTTGGAGATGCCTGGCAGGAACAGGGACTGGGATGAAGGATGGGGCTGAGCTGCCATGCTAGCCCTGTTAGAGCTCCTCCTGAGCTCTGTGACACCTGGGGTGTCCTTTCCCAGCACCCTGGGGTGTGCACGGCCCTTACCATGGAAAGGCAGCTCCGGGTGCCTGCTAGCATCCTGCAGGAAAGCCACGAGGAAGGGCCGGAACACCTCAGAGCACTTGTAGTAGGCAGCGAGGATGTAGAGCAGCCTCCAGCCCCTCTGGCAGCTGTCCCTGTGGGAACAACCAAGGCTGATCCCCTAAGCAGGATCAGGGGATTTCCATCACCTTGGGGAGCAGCACAGCTCTCTGCCCCGGGTGTCCCCCCAGGCTGGAGCAGGTCAGCCTGGCCAGGGACACAAGAGTCCCAAGTGCCAGCCCTCTGCTGTCCCACGTGGGTGTAGGGACTCACGGCTTGGAGCTGGTGTTGTTGGTGATCTGCTTGATGATCTGGCAGTACACCTCATCCCGCAGGATCTCGTGGTCTGCACACAGCTGGGGGACAGGCACAGCTGCCACCTCTCTGCCACCCCTCTGCCCAGGCCACCCCCAGGACTCACTGCCCCAGTGAGGATTTACCTTGAGCATGGTGCAGACGGCATCCAGCTCTGTCTGCCCCCGCAGGGGGTGGTCACCCATGAACTTCATCACAGCTGGGGACAACAAAGCCACACGGTGACACAGCGCAGCATGTCCCTTCCCCAGGAACATGCTCTCCTGGGTGGGCACATGGAGCAGTGGGACCAGTACTAAACTCCTCTAGGACACTCCCTCTGCCCATCCCATGCAGCCCCACCCTCCTCCAAGGACAGGGCTGGGGATGGCTGAGGGACAGGGGGACAGGACACTCATGCCCCTGCCTACCTTGGAAAGCCTCAGCAGCCAGTTTGTTGAGGCCACCATCCACAAATTCAATGAGTGACTCCTGGATAGGAATCTGGAGGGGGAGGAGAGGGCCAGCTCTGGGACCCTGCTGGGACCTCAAAGGGACCTGCAGGTGACAGCAGGACAAGGGCACCCCAGGACTCCACTGCCCCATACCTTGGTGAACGTCAGCATCTCCAGCACGCTTGGCAGCTTCATCCCACGGGAGTCCCTGGCAGAGGCACAAGGGAGCAGGTGGGCACAGGTGTCCCCACCATGGCATGTCCCTGTCCCACCACTGCACACTCACATGGTCCCACGTCGTGCTGCTCGGAAATGCCGCTGGGCAAAGGCCAGCATGGGACAGGCCCCGGTGACATCCCTGAGCTGCTCAACACCTTCTCCCTCCGGACCTTCCACAAAGGCTGGGGACACCTGCAGGGCAGGGCAGTGGGCACCAGGCACAGCCAGCACCAGGGGACAGCCCCAGGCCAGGACTCACGTCTGTTTTCCTGTCCAGCTCCTGGGCAGCAGTAGTGGAGGCCACAGCCACGGCCACGGCCGCCGAAGCTGCCACTTTGCCCTGCTTGTCCCTGGGCTCCTCTTTCTTCTCCGCGGGCAAATGGACAAAGTCGGGCGCTGCGACGGGCTGGACGTACTCGGCAGGGAAGAGCCCTGACCTGCCATGGATGGCCCCAAACTTCCACCCTGTGCCAGACAGATGGTGGGGATGGCCCCAGGCTGGCAGCCATGGGGTCACCCCTGAAATTCTCTGCCTGCTCCCTCCTGCCTCTGCATCCTCAGCCATTTTTTCAGGGATCTGGCCGTGGGTTTTGGCTGGAAGCTGCTGCAGTTTGGCATCACTCAAGGGAAGGGTACAGACCAGGGACCACAAAGCTTGTCACCTGAGGCACTGGGGAGCATCTCCCTGCATCAGGTGAGTGCCAAAAAGACCCCAAACCATCCTGCTGAGGGGTGACAGAGGCAGGACCTTGTCCTCTGCCCCAGACTCAGGAGGGGACACAGCTCAGGGCATGTCAGAGACACACACAGGGACAGTGTGACACCCACCAAAATCCTGGGTGCCTGTCTTCAGCTCCTCCAGGTACATCACCTTCTTGCGGACCACGCAGCCATAGTAGTGGTCTGCAGGGACACCAGGGGACACCATGGGGTGTCACAGGATGCAAGGCAAGTGCACAGCCACCTCCAGGGCAGGGCAAGCCATCAGTCCCTGTCCCCCATCAAAGGCATTTTGGCATGGGGGGCTTTGGGGGTCCCTCACCTCTCTCAGGGTGCTCCAGTGACTGCAGGTGGATGATGTCCCCTTTGTGGAAGCTGAGCTTGGCCCCATCTTCCGGGCTGTAGTTCCTCACGGCCACCACATACTGGGAGTCCTGGGCACAGGGGGTCTGGCACAGCTCGTGCACATAGGGACACCCACACCCCACCCAGCACAAGGACTTCAAGCACCCACAGCCTCAGGACCATTCCCCCAAATCCAGCCACGATCCCACTCACAGGGTGCCCTCCTCTGCCCACCCGAGCCTCCCAAAGGCAGGCACACAGGCAGGGTCTGACCCCAGGACGAACCCACCCTGGCCCCAGGGCACCCCCCACCTTCCTGAGCTCTGTGATGAAGTGGTCAACCATGACCTTGACCTGGGGGGCTTTGGAGGAGAAAAGGATGAGCTTCTCGCTGCGCAGGTTGAACTCCAGCATGTTCCTGGATGGGGTGGCCACGAAGAGCACGTCGGGGTAGCTGGGGCAGGGCAAGGGGAGGCTGAAGCACCTGGCATCTGTGGCACCCACAGTACCCACCCCACCCTGGCCACCCCTACCTGTAGGCCCGCAGCACCCGCAGCTGCTCCCCGGGGACGTTGGTGCCCTTCACCACCCGCAGCAGCTTGATGCCAGTGTGGGACACAGCCAGGATCTGCACACCTGTCCCCACACTGCCCTGTGGGCCAGGACAGCACCTCAGGCAGGGGCACAGCCACACAGTGCCCCCCATGCTGACCGGCCCCACAGCTGGACCCTCACCGTGGCAGGGAAAAGGCGAGAGAAATACACCTCACAGCCATCCCGGGCTGCTGCAATGATCTCCCTCTTGACATTCTCGGTGGCCACGGGGCTGAAGGAGTCCAGCTTGTTTTCCGCTGTGGGGAAGGGGAAATACCTGCTGTGAGCAGCCCCTCCCTGGAGAGGATGTGGACAGAGTTCCCAGAGAAAGGTGCTCATGCCCTTCCCATGCCTGGCAGGACTGTGTTGCAGAGACAGATGTGTGTTCCCCAAGCAGCTGGCTGAGACCTGACACAACTTGTGATGTTGTGAAGCACTAAAATTACAGGGGGGGTCGTTGCTTTTGGAGGCAAAACTACCCAGAGTTAAGCAGAGCCGTGTCCTGGCTTGGAAAGACCCAGGAGATGAGGACAAGAGTGGCTGGGTGTGAGCCCCTAGGCAGGGAGCAGCAGGACACAGGGTTACCAAAGAGGGATTTCAGGCGGAGCCTCTCCTCCTGGCTGATCCGGATGCAGGTGTCAGACAGCACATCATTGAAGATCTGGGAGAGAGGGTGAAGAGCAGTGGGGTTGAGTGGGGAGGAGCAAAAAGACCCCCAGCCCCAGCTTGTAATAGCCTCAGCTTCTCCACAGCAGCTCAGTAGGGGAAGGCAGGATGGCCACAGTGGAATGAGTAAATCATCACCCCCAGGGGGCTGCGGGGGCAGCTTGGTGCCTCACCTGCCGGAAGATGAGGTCGAGCAGCAGTGGGTTGTTGATGCTGTCCTTGGGGTAGAAAACCTACCAGGACAGAGACCAGGGCTTGGTGTAAACACCCTTATCCTGGTATGACCTTGGCACCAACCTGTCCCCGAGTGTCCCTGCAATCTGTACCTCCTTCCGGATGAATATTTTCCAGGGCACGTTGTGGTAGGTGTAGAAGTCCTCGCTGCAGCTGCGGTGCAGCTGGGTCTGGACCTGCTGCTCCTCAGATGGGAGCTCCCGTGAGACAAAGACTGCAAAGGGACAGAAAGCCTTGAAATCCCCAGGGGGAACCACCAACAGCTGCCTCCACCTGGGGAAACTGAGGCACGGGGAGCAGCTCTCTGTCTGAGCCGGGCACAGCAGTTATCCCACCAGGCATCAGCCATGCCACTGGGAGGGTGAAGTGCCTCTCTCCACTGTGCCCCTCCCAGTGTCACAGCTCTGCCCAGCAATACCTGGGGGCCGTGTGGCTGCAGGATGTCCTGTGGGTGTTCGCCGCTGGTACCTGGCACTTGGCTTCACCGCAGCCACCACCTCCTTGGGCCCCTGCAAGGCACAGAGGGGCTGTGGTCAGTGCCAGTGACACCCCCAGCCTGGACAGGGGGACACAGGGGCGGCCACACCCCTACCACAGCTGATGGCACCCGGGCTGCTGAGAGCTGCTCCTTCAGGATCTGCATGGCTTCCTCATGGGGGTCCAGCTTCTTCCCAAAGAGCTTGCTGCCGAGACAGCATCCCACACCACCTGAACCCCAGCATCAGCTGCACCCCAGCATTCCCTGTACCTGACACCACCTGCAGCCCCATCACTCAGTGCACCCCATCATTCCTTACACCCCGTATCAGGACCAGCACATGCAGCCCCAGGCAGAAGCTCAAGGCTTGGCTGGGGGCCCAGGTGTGTGTACCTGTGGGGCTGGGAGCTGCGTGGGGCTGGCTGGCACTGCCGAATGATGTTGCGGATGTCGTGCGTGGGCCGAGGGAAGTGCTCCGAGTTGAGCCGGGAATGCTGCACTGGCTCTCCCGGCCACCGCCGGCCCACGGCTGCTGCAGAGCCAAGCACACGGCTCAGGGACCCTTGCTCAGTGCCACGAGCCCCTGTGGCCACCCCATTGCACCGGGACCCCTTACCGGCTTTCTGTGAGTAGGGCCGGGGTTGGGGGACATGGGCTGGTGTCCCCTCTGCTGCTCTGCCCTGCAAGGGACACGATGCTATCAACATCTGGCACCTCCAGCTGCTCGCATGCCATGGGGCTGCCCCAGAGGGGTTCCATGAAGCAGAGAAGGGGCTCGACCCCTCCCAGCCCTGTGGCACTGACCGAGGGTCGGGGTGGCTGTTTGACATCTGCCCGGCGCTGCGGGGACGGGTCTGGCTCTGTGCCTGTGACAGCAAAGAGGAGAGCTCAGTCAGAGCTGTGGGGCTTTGGGTACAGGGATGTTCCCCACACCAGGGATAGGACAGGGAAACTGAGGCAGGGAGCTGGGTGGGGATGTGGGAGTGCTCGAGGCGCTCACCCCTTGGCTGACGTGTCTCTGCAGCCACAGGAGGTTCACTCCGGTTGGTGTCAGTGCCACTGTTCCCCCCTCCCACGCCACCTCCTCCCTTCAGCCTCTGCGAGAGGATGGACGGCTTCTCCAGCTCCTGGGGGACAGGTGTCAGGGCACAGTGACCAAGCCACCTGCACCCCAAAATGCCTCAGACAGGGGGACTCCTCTTACCCCATTGCCGTAGGAGAGCACGGGGTCAAAGAGACTGTCCAGGTACCGGTCCAGACCCTTCTGGCTGCGTGGCTCCCCAAATTCCCCATCTGTGAGGGGACAAGGCATGAACCACTGGCATGGCAGGGCTTTGTCACAGTACTGGGAGACAGGAGCTGGGGAAAAGGATGCCCTACCATGGGGGTGATACGCCTCTATGGAGGGCAGTGTGGGGGCTTTCACAGCTGGGGGAGGAGGCACTTCATCCAAATCAAATCCATGTCCCAGCACCCTGCAGAGAGGGAGAATGCACCCATCGAGCACCCACTGGGTGCCAGAGTTCCCCTCAGGAGCCCACCCTCCTCTACCAGCACCCATCCAGCCCGGAACCAGGGTTCCCCTCACCATCCCCACAGTGGGGCACCCACCATCCCTGCCCGGGTACCTACGGCCGGCTGTCCCTGCTGTGGCTCCCGGTCCCATCCCATGCGATGAGGAAGCAGGATTTCTGTCTGGGGAAGCCCCTCAGCAGCTCGAGGTCAGAGACAAGGTCCAGGACATAGTCATGTCCAGCCAGCTCAGCCCACTGGGCACCCGCCTTCATAGCCACGGACCAGCCACGCCAGCCCTCTGCCAGCCCTCTGCCAACAGCCAGAGGCTGGGGATGGGCACAGGCTCCACAGGGACACCCTGCCCATGAACTGGGTATTCAGGCTCCCAGATCCTGGGGACACTGAACACAGGCCCAGCTGACACCATGGCTGGGTGGGGTGGGTGCCAAGCCAGCACGTACCTGAGCTTCAGGACATCCCCTGCCAGGTCCTCGCCTGTGCTCCAGGAGTGGATGGGGCAGGAGAATTGGTCACCTGGAGAGGGACAGGCAGTGAGCAGGTGCCACCAGTCCCCCCTGCCCGTGAGGGTGGTCACCCTGGGACAGAGCCTTGCCAGCACCACGCTGCCCGCACCGTTGAAGCAGTGCAGGTCGAGGGCCATGCTGGCCTGCTGACGGTTCGCTGTCCACTCCAGCAGTGAGGGGGGGAAGGTGCGGGCAGCAGCAGTGCCCAGCTGGGAGCGGGCCATGGCGTGCATCAGCTTGCGCTGGCACACCGGCTTGTAGCCAGCGAAGGCGTAGTCGGACACAAACCTGTGGGGAAGGGAGGATGCTGCAGGAGGGACATGGGCATGTGTGCCAGGCTGGGGACAGGGGAATGCAGAGGGATTAAGAGCAACCCTGGAGGGATCATGGCAGCGTCCTAGGCACTTGTGCCAGGCTGGCCCAAGGCATCTTGGAGGGATGTCAGAGCATCTCTAGTGGGACTTGGCCAGTATGCCTGGGCACATATGCTAGGCTGGCCCTGGGGAACATACAGGGATATGGGCACATATGCCAGCTTGGCCAGAGGGATCCTGAAGGGTCCTCAGAGCATTCCCAACAGGATTTGGCCATGTGTGCCAGGCTGGCCCAAACAACTGTGGAGGAACCAGCTGGAGCCTAGGCATCTTCCTCAGCCATAGGTGCCAGGAGAGCCCTGAAAAGCCCCAGCAGTGTTCCCAGGCATGAGCACCTGAGGGTCCCGGCCATCCCCATTCCCATCCCAGAGCCCATCCCCAGCTCACTTGAGCAGGTACTTGTCGAAGGCGGCGGATGGGGGGAAGGCACTGAGGCAGGTGGCCAGCAGCAGCCAGCCCCGCTCCTCGTTGTTGACGTTGGTGTTCCGCCAGACCTGGTTGGCAGCTTGTGCCAGGAGCTCGTCCCGCAGCCCTGGCACTGACAGCCCCTTCTGCACGATGTAGTTGCCAAAGAGGGTCTCCTGCGGGCCGCCCAGCCCCGGGTCCCCCATGAACCGCAGGATCTGCCACAGGGACAGCCATAGGTCCTCCCTCTGACCCTGGGCACAGAGCAGGCAGGGGACTGCCGTGATGGATCCTGTGCCATCCCACCTACCAGCTGGAAGAGGCTGAGAGCCTCGTGGCACAGCTCCTCATCCAGCCGGGTGAGGGGGGCTTTCAGTGGGGCTGTCAGCATCCCAAATGCCGGTTCCTGCGGTGACACCCGCACCCATGGCTACCTGGGGACAGCCTCAGGCCACGAGGGGCTGGCCCCACGGTGCTGAGCATGGTGTTGATGCTGGGTGGAGCCTGTGGGGCTGCCAAAGGGCTGGGGTGAAGGATGGGGCCAGCAACCTCCTGGGAGTGGGGCAGGGAGGGGCTCAGGCTGTGCTGGCAGCACCAGAGATGGGTGGCGAGGCCCTGGCACACATTGCCCAGAAAAGCTGTGGCTGCCCCATCCTTGGAAACGTTCAAGGCCAGGTTGGACAGGGCTTGGAGCAACCTGGTCTAGTGGAAGGTGTCCCTGCCCCTGGCAGGGGGTGGAACTGGATGGTCTTTAAGTCCCTCCCAACCCAAACCATTCTGTGGTTCTATGCCAACACCTTGGCAAGGCTGAGAGCCTTATCCAGCCCCGGTGCTGTCATTCAGGATGCCGGGGACTGGGAAACACAGGGCAAAAATAGGGATGAGGACGAGGAATGGGGCAAAGTGACCGTGGGTGGGGCCGGGGTCCCGGGAGCAAAGCGACCTGGTCTCCCGCCCCAGCGTTCCGGATCCGCCCCGCGTCGGGCGTCCAGGAGGGCTCAGCGGGTCTCTCTCCGATAACCTCAGCAGGGTCCCCCCGGCCTCTGGAGACGACAGGAACCCAGGGGGAGGGAGGGAGGTGGCAGCCAGCTCCCCACAACGCCACAGCCACCCCGGATCCAGCCTCACTTGCTACCCGCGGTGCCCCCAGGGTGGGAGCCGGGGCAGAGCCCGGTGGGACAGTGCGGGGAAGCCACCACAGGGACCCTGAACCTCACTGCTCCACCATGACCGGGGTGCCAGGGACTCCCCAAAAGCTGTCTGCCCGTCGGGACAAGCTCCCCGCTGCCGGGCCGCGGCGCCCACCTTACCTGGAAGTGGCCCCGCACGTACTTGGCCATGGGGTAGTCGTTGATGTCGAGCGGGAGGGTGAGCTGGGGGTCGGGCTGCAGCGCCGGCGGCGGCACCAGCACCACGCAGCCGGCATTCACCTCCCGAGCGGCTGCGGCACAGCGGGGAGCTACGGCACGGCCGTGGGGAACGGGAATAAGGGGCCGGGGGGTGATGGCAGTGCGGGACCCTCTCACCTGCAGCGGCCTCCAGCAGCCCCATCAGCTCGGCCGGGATCTCCAGGTGGGTGACATCCACCACCTCCCTCCGCGTCAGCTCCTGCCGCCGCAGCACAGGGATGGGCAGGGATGAGGGCACAGCAGCACGGGCTGCACATGCATCTCACGTGTGCTCCCGCACATCTTTACCTGCTTCATCCTCTCCTCCTCTTCCTCGGCCCGCCGGCGAGCATCCTCCTTCCTCTGCAAGCAGAGCAGCCATGCTGAGTCTCACCGGAGGAAGGGAGGCCCTGAGGCACCGCGGCACCCTGGGTTGCCATTAAACCCTCCCCAGCATCAGCAGGGTTTCATCACCCTGAAAAGGCACTGCCCATACCCAGTGGGACACGGAGGAGGTGATAAGGTGGCATGTGGGGGGGGGGGGCGGCTCGCAGTCTGGGGATGCCACTGTGTCCTCTCCAGACACACCACTGAACATGCAGCAGGGTGGCACCAGGTCCCCTGGAGCCCCTGGGATGTGATAGACCCCACCTCACCTTGAGGTACCTCCGACGGTTCACGTAGATGTGCACCAGCGACCTGAACTTGATGAGCGTGCGCCGCATGCGCCGGTACCGCTGCCTGCAGGAGGGCACCTGTCACCCTCTGCCACCCACCAGTGCCCACCCGCCACCCCCAGGGACCCCCACCTGGCCAGGTATCCCCGTGCCCGGCTCTGCAGGAGGACGATCTTGCGGCGGAGGGAGCGGAAGCGCCGCTTGATGAAGAAGGTGCGAGCGTAGCGCTGGAGCGTGAGCGCGGCCAGGTGATGGGCACGGGATCGCTTACTCTCCAGCGCCTGGTACAGCTGCTCCTTCAGGAAGAGCTGGGAGCAGGGGTGAGGCCATGAGCTCCCCACCTTGGCCACCACCCCCAGGGTGTCACCAGAACCAAACCCCCTCCCGGGTCAGTACCTTGGTGACACCAACATAGTACATGCTAGGGTTAACGGGGCAGAGGCTCCTCAGCATCTCCACGCAGTTGGCTCCATTGGGAATGATATTGGACCACATATCAACGAGGCAGCGATACCTGGGTGAGCCCATGACACTGTCACCACACAGGACCCCGCTGGGACACCAGCACAGACCCTCCCTGTGGTGACAAACACTGAGCCTGGAGATGCAGCTTCTCCCAGAGCTGTGTATTAACATGAGGGGTTCCCAACTCCCGCTGGTGGGGGGGAGCTCCAGCCCAAAAGTTGCCCTCAAAACACGCACAAACTTTGTGGTCTCCCCTCACTGGGATGGCAGTGCCCAACCTGCAGCCCCCAGGCACCTGTCGATGAAGACGAGGAAGGGGATGCGGATGGGGAAACCCTCCTTGCGGATGCGGATGGTCTCCAGGATCCCCGAGTACCGCAGCTGGGTTCTGACCACATCGACCTCAAAGAGCCCTGGCTCCTGGGGCAGGGATGGGGGGAAACATCAGCAGCTGGATGGACAAACCCCAACCTACCGGGTGCCCACAACACCCCCAGGGCCAACGGGGCAGCTGGTATAGGCACCAGCACAGGCAGGAGTGCCCCACCTCTCACCTTCTTGTTGTTGGGTTTGATGCAGCGCACAAAGAAGGGGTTGCACCTGTGACAGAGAGACCCTGTCAGCCACAGGAAACAGGGGACAAACCCAGCCCAGCCACCTCGGGCTCAGGTCCAGCTCCTAGCAGCCCAGTGGGTGGCCTGGCTGCCCACCCTGCACACACTGACCTCTCCATCCTCTCCACCAGCTCCAGAAGTGACTGCTGGAACCGTGCAGCCACGGTAGGAGCCTTGTACCGCCGTGTCCTGGTGCTGCTCCTCCTGATGATGCTCCTCTGCCGGGCCATCACCTGGGCATGGCCGAAGAAGAGGTTGGCCACCACCTTGGGGAGACAGGAAAGGTTAGAGAGGAGGAAGGTGGCCGGGATGGTGCAGCTCTCCCACATCCTCTTCACAGCTTGGCCACTCCTCTTTTGCCTAGTCCTGAGCAAGCTGCATCTCCTAATTGTGGCTGGATTGCCTGGATAGGGATGGGGATGAGGATATGGATAATACAAAGCACAGGAGCAGCCCAAGTGCCTGTTTGTGCCAAATGCTTGAGGGGTCAAAGCCCAGAGGATGCCATGGCTGGAGCCAGAGGCATCCTCTGCTTCTGGCTTCACTGGCGATGGGGACATGCTTGGGGACATGGAAACGGATGTATGGAATGTAGCTATTGATGCCCAGTGTCACTGCAGAGCCAGTGCCAGGCAGGGCCCTACCTTGGTCCTGCTGCTGATGAACAGGTCCAGCACATCCTGACGAACCTGGTCATAGTTTTTATCCAAAAACTTGTGAACCTGGCAAATAGCAAAACCTCATGGTGAGGGGCCTGGCAGGATGACAGGATGAGGCAAGGAGCTCCAGGACCCCAGCCAGATCCCCAGAGATGCATTTCTCTCCTTGGTGCAGGACCAACCTCCTCTCTAACCCGCCTTAACATCCCTGCTGGACATCCCAATGTCACACACCTGGTAGGTCACCTTCCCTGCATAGTGCTTGATGGTGAATTCAGGCAGTGGCATCTTCGGCTTCGTGTACAGCGGGTTTGTCCAGTGGTGGTAGTGACACTTCTGGAGGAACGTGTGGTCAGTGGCCTGGGAAGGGACACAGGAGTGACACACGGCTCAGGCAATTCAGCAACAGGTTGGGACTAGGTGCTCTCCAAGGTTCTTTCCAACCCAAACCATTCTGTGATTCCATGATGTTTCTATGATTCCTTGGGCTTATCCAGCCTGGAGGAACCTGGGGGGTTTCCCAGGCTGTCCAGGACAGCCCAGGAGAAGAGCAGCCCTGGGCCATGGTGATTCCCCAACCACAGTGACCTTCCAGTGCTGGCTGCACCTCATCACTGGGCAGCCCCTCACCTGGGGGAAGCAGCTCTGGTCATCCAGAATCCGGAGGATGCCGTAGGGTTTTTGGGAGATGAGGTCAATGCACGGCTGGTTGTCGCTGAAGGGGATCTCCTTCCACTCGATCTGTTCCCGGATATATTCCTCCTGCAGGGTGGGCACCAGGTCAGCCCTGTGCC
Source organism: Certhia americana (assembly GCA_018697195.1). NCBI lineage: Eukaryota > Metazoa > Chordata > Aves > Passeriformes > Certhiidae > Certhia > Certhia americana. Next base: position 33,725 of record JAGMWU010000202.1, on the reverse strand, counting down.
CTTGGCCCCACAGCAGTGCCCAGCACCAGGGCAGAGCCAAGCTCTGCCCACCAGCCCCACCTGCTCCTCCTGGAACACAATCCTGTTGAAGAAGAACTGCAGGTACTCATTGGCGTAGTTGATGCACAGCTGCTCAAAGCTGTTGAAGTTGAGGTCCTGCGAGAAGGAAGATCCATGGAGCCCGGGAGGATAGAGCTGGGATTGAGCCAGGATGGAGGTGGGATGAATCCTGCTCACCTCAAAGCCGTAGATGTCCAGGATGGCGATGGAGAGGGCCTCCTGCCGTGGGTACACCAGCTTGTTGATGCGGTCCGTGAGCCAGCTGAAGAGCAGGGAGTAGAGGGTCTTGGCAATGGCATCCCTGGGAAGAGAGAGATGAGCAGAGTGCTGGAGCTCTGGAATGGCACCGGTGTACTCCACTGCCACAGCCAGCACCTACCACAGCATCAGTTTTAATCACCACAGAGTCTAATCCACATTTAGATTGGGGGACCTGATCATCCCCTTTCCCAGCTGGAATTCCACTTCCCACACCATCCCTGGGGGGTCAAGCCCCCCCACATCCTCCTGCAGTGCAGCCCCCCTCCTTCTACCTGGCATCTACGGCGCTTTCAACAGTCAGAGGGGTGAAAATCTTCTCCCGCTGCGTTTCCTGGTTGGGAAATGGCATGATGGGGTTTGCAGCAACATCAGCCGTGGTCCCCAGGGGCCAGAGAACCCCTCCCAGCCTGTGCCACCCTGCACTCACCGTCACCTTGAAGGTGATGGCTTTCTGCAGGCCCTCAGGGGACACCTGCAGCAGCTCAGCCACCGTCCTGATCTCCGTGGCGCTCACCACGGTGGCGACCTCCTGGCAGTCTGTCTGCAGGACACAGCGACGCCGTGGGATGTGGTGACCCCCCCCATCTGCCACATCCCAAACCATGCTCCAGGAGCACAGCTTGGCTCCCCTGGGGGTACCTCGTATTTCTCAAAGTAGACGTTGCCCAGGTGGAGGACGGAGGAGAGGATGCGGAAGATGCTGTTCTGCTCATCCACGCTGAAGTTCAGCACCTCCATGGTGTTGAGCAGCCGGCGGAAATCCTCAGCGTCGTCCTTGCCAGGAATCTCACAGTTCCCACCCTGGCACAACCCCCTCCGTCCATCAGTGGGTCCCAGGGGGGTCAGCACCCAGCATGGGGGGGGGTCACCCTGCCCTGAGCACCCTCCAAATCTGCACGCTGAGGACTCAGGAACCCACCAGCACCCTGAGGTTGGGCAGCCCCCCAAAAATCAGGCTGGGGAGCGGGTGAACTGGGGAGGGACACACTACCTGGTTCAGGTAGTAGTAGGTCTCGGCGCCCTGCAGGCAGTACCTCTGCCGCTGCTGGGACGGCAGCCCTGCCAGCATCTCGTAGAAGATGTGGTAGTTGCGCTCACTCTTAGACTGGAAAGCAGAGGACAGAGCTGGGGAGGGGGTGGCAGAGGGGGCAGAGTCGGGGTCAGAGCCCAGGGCCCCCTCACTACACACCTGGAAGACCACGCGGGACTTCTCCAGCAGGTACTGCGAGGTTATGGCACCGCAGATCAAGCCGCTGTAGGGGGGAGAGTGGGCACCTGGCTGAAAACCTCGGTGTGGGCAGGGGCTGTGGCCCACAATGCACCCACCCATGTCTCAATGCCCCCCAGAAAAATGGGGGGGGCTCAGTGCTGCTCCCCACCAGGGATGGGTGGGCAGGGAGAGGTGTCTGCACCTGGGTCGAGCGCTGCGCACTGTGGTAATTTTGGGCACCCCCCTGTCAGGATCAGTGGGGCTGAGAGAGGATGGGATGGGATATGAGGACAGGGATGGGGACTAGGAATGGTCAAGGTGCCAGTCAGGTCACAGCATCCCTGCCCCTACCCCTGGGATAGCCACCTGTCTTCAGGTGCCATCACCTTTCCAACACCAGGTTTGTCCCAAAAACATCCCCCTGCGTCCTCCCAGAGCCAAGGGACAAGGGGCTGGGTTGAGATGGACACCCCTGGGGCAGCAGGGGACACAGAGTGGGAGCAGCCACACAAAGGTGTTACTCAACACTACTTACTCCTCCAGAAAGATTTCCACAAATTTCCCAAACCTGCTGGAATTGTCATTTCTCACGGTTTTGGCGTTGCCGAAGGATTCCAGCAAAGGGGTCGCCTCCAGGATCTGTTGTGGTGATGGGGAGAGCTAGGGGGCTCAGCTTGGGCACCCACCACACAATGGGACATCTCCAAGACTAGGGCACCCCCTTTGTCACCCTGCCACCCTCCCTGCCACCCCATGCTCCATGCACACACCCGTGGGTGCCCAAATTTGAGGTGTGCACCCCAGCCAGGTTAAGTGAGGATGTGAGAGAGCACAGAGACTCCATCTGTGTGCATGCAGTGACTTCCTGCTGTCCCTCCCGCCTTTCCCCCGCAGCTGGGGTGCTATGGCCAAGATGCCACCACAATTCTCTGTCCCCCTGAACCATCCCAGCCCATGTGTCCCCTCAGTACCTCCATCTGCCGTGGTCCAGGTGGAAGCATTGGGACAAGGAGAGAGCAGCAGAGCCATGAGGAGGGATGGAAAAGAGCACTGGGAGGTGGGAAAGGAGGATGGGGACATGGGAACTCAGAGATGTCCCCAGGGCAGCACCCTACCTGTGGGGCAGTGCTGCGTTTCTGGCTGACGGCCGCCAGGTAGCTCAGGATCAGCTTGGTGGCTTCGGTCTTCCCTGAGCCGCTCTCCCCACTGAAACACAGAGTGGGGGCATGGCTGGGGCCATCACCAGCCAAGCAAGGGGTGCCCACCCCAAATCTCCACCAGCACCCCAACCTGGGGCCAAGCCAGGCTGGTGGCAGTGACCCAGCAATTAGGGTGGTGTTGATTAGGGGGTACCCCACGGCATGGGGACAGCTGTGCCCCACCTGATGACGATACATTGGTTGTGTTTGGCATCCATCACTTTGGAGTAGGCGACGTTCGCGATGGCAAAGAGGTGCCTGGGGTTGGGAGAAGCAGGGGGGGTGTGGTGCCAGCACAGGGACCCCCAAAGTGCCCTGAGCAGCCCCAAGCACAGACACAGCTGCTCCAGCACTCAGCGATCCAGAGTTCCCAGAGATTCAGGGACCCGAGGGTGGGGGATGGAGGGTGGGAGTGACTCCATCCCCACAGGGCGTTTGGGGACAGCCTGGTACTCACGGTGGGTTTTCCCCCAGGGCTCTGCCTTCGTACTGCAGCACCTGCTCCTTCCCATAGATGTTGAAGAGCCGGTAGGGGTTCACTGACACCAGGATGCTGCCGATGTAGGTCTGCCAGAGGGAGAGAGAGGTGTGGGGCTGTGAGCCCTCAGAGGATGATGATTCCCCAAAGACCCCACATCTGCAGTCTTTGGGGAATGCTGTGTGGGTCCTGGGGAGGTCAGCACACAGTATGGGTGGTCACCCTGCCCTGAGCACCCTCCTCATTCACACACTGAGGACTCAGGAACCCACTAGCACCCTGAGGTTGGGCAGCCCCCCAAAAATCAGGCCGGGGTAGGGAGGGTGGGTCTGGGGCTTACGTAGATGAGCTGGCGCTCGAACCGTGTCCGGATGTTGCTCAGCACTGCAGCCTCCTGGAGGTCCCTGGCATGGAGCAGAGGCTGAATTAGAGGTGACAGAGGGGACAATCTGCTGTCCCCAGAGTGTCCTCAGCATCTCCAGGCCCGGGAGGCTGAAGCAGAGCCCACGTTGGGGTGAGATGAGGTGGGATAGCAGGGTCAGGGGTATGAAGTTGGGAGCTGCAGCCCCGTTGTCCCCCACAGCACTGAGCCATGGTGTAGGGGACAGGGACACTCACTCCAGCTGGGTCATGTCCTCCAGCCCATCCTCCTCCTGTGGCTCATGGTACCGCACAATGGGCAGGCTGCACAGTGACTGCATCTGCATGGAACAACCACCCCATCATGGTAGGGATGTGCTAACACCTTCAGATGTCCCACCCAGTCACCACCACCACCCCAAAATATCATCTGTGACCCCAAATCAGAGGACACACAGTCAGTGATGGCAAGAACCCCAAGAAAACACCCCACAGCCCCAAAACCAGTCCCCCAGCACGAGCATTGCGTGTGAGGTGAGAGCAGCAGTGCTGGAACACAAACATGAGGCCACCAAGGCCACCTTGGGGCTGGTCCCAGGAAAACCTGGTTCTGGGAATCCTGGTCCTGCTCCCGTGGGCATCACCTTCAGTGGAGGTGATGGGAGGGGGCTGAGGCTGCTCCCCCCGGCCACATGCAGGGGTGACACAGGACAGGTGTCACACGGGAGCCTGCGCTGGCACCCGGCCAGGCGGTGGGCAGGAAAGCGGACACCCCGCCGGGTCACCATGCCACCTGCACCTGTCCCCGCCGGATCGGGTCTCTGCATTTCCATACGCCAGAATCAAGTGTCCCGAGAGGGGCCGCTCGTGGGGGGGGACACACCACTGGCGACAATCCCCTCTTCCAATCTGCTCCCCACGGCAGGACCCCCGCCAGCACCCAGACCACCCACAGCCGTTTCCCCTCACCCTGGGCATTGCAGACTCCGCTGCACAGATACCTTGGTGCCGGGGAGAGCCATCAGGCACCTTCACTCGCCACCCTGTCCCACCAGCTGCCAGCTCCCCCCCTCCGGGCTCCATCCCCCCGAGGGGGCTCCCCGTGGGCATTACCTTGCTGCGCCAGGGTTGCTTGGTGCGCAGGTACCCGTCTGCCCAGGGGTGCCTGTCCCTCCAGCCGCCCGCCGGCGAGCGCGGGCACAGGTACCGGGCGATGTCGGCTCCCCACTGGCCCGCCCACCGCCGGCCGCGTTGGGTGGGCTGCTGGGGGATGCCCTGCTCGGCTGTCCAGGCGTCGGGCATCTCCCGCACCCGCACGACGTGCTGCTTGGACCAGTGCTGCTTGTACATGCGGGATGCGCGGCGGAAGGAGCCCAACCTCTGCACCTGCGGCGTCACCACCGCGTAGCGCCCCGCACCCTCCTCCCCGGCCGCCCCGTCAGCCTCGATGGGCTCCGCCGGCCCCGGGGGACGAACGCCGTGGCGGGGGACGACCGGAGAGCCGGGGGCTCGTCCGTGGGGTGGTGGGAAAGCGGCACGACGGGGCGGTGAAGGGCTCCGGCTGCCACGGGGGTTGGAGGGAAGGATGGGGCGCCCGATGTCGGCCCAGCCCCGACGCACCGAGGGTGGGCTCGGAGACCTGCGGGTGCTCCCGTCCCGCCGCGATGGGCGCGGGGGCAAGGAGGGGGAGCGAGTGGAGGGATGGCGGCTGGGCGGTGAGGATGAGGGGGCTTTGTTGGGGGATATGCTCTTTACGAGCAGCGAAGCCAGGGACTGCGCCACGGAGCGCCCCTTGGAGAGATTGCGGCCCCCCACTTCAGCAGATGGCCTCGGCGGTGGGGAGTGGGGGGCCATCCCGGCAAGGGGCTGCCCGATGCGCTGGATGAAACTTTTGGGGGTGCTGGGAGCGGGGCTGGGTGGAGGTGGCACCCCGGCCGGACCCCGCGGAGAGCCCTGCCAGGGGGGCAGCTCCTCATCCCAGGAGGGGCCGGGGCGGCCGAGGCGGCGGCTGCCGGGGCGGGACGATGGTGCCAGGAAGGGGGACCTCTGCAGCGGCTTCACCGCCTTGGTGGGGGGCTCGGGGAGCCGGGGCCAGGCCTGGGGGAGCGGCAGTCCGGGGGGGCTGCTCCGGCGCGATGACAGAGGTCTCCCCGCCGCGGGTCCCCCCAAGCGCCTCCCCCCCGGCCCCGGGGAGCGGGGGGCGACCGGTGGCGGGGCGGGGGGCTCGGGGCCGAAGCGCCGGAGGCTGGCACCGAGGGAGGGGGATCGCCGTGGCCCTTCGCCCCTCGTGCTGCCGGGGCGCGGACGGACGGGCGGCGGAGACGGGGAGCGCCCGGGGTTGGCGAAGGGGTTACGGAGCGACGGCCGGCGCGCAGCCCCCGGCTCCCGGGAAGAGGGCTGCCCCCAGGACACCGCCGGGGGAGAAGGGTCCCGGCCCCCCAAACCGGCGCTCTCCATCCCCGCCAGCCTGCGGCTGGAGCGCCTGTAGGAGGGCTGGGGGGTGCGGGACCCCCGGAATCCCCCGGCACCTCGCGACGGGAGGCTGGGAGGAATCGAGAGGGATCGCTGGAGGAACTGCCCCAAAGGGCTCCCGCACACCCGCGCTGCCGAAACCCAGCGTCCCGGGGATGCCGCGGGGCTCGGCGCTGGCGGAGGCGGCGGCGGCTCGTACTCGTCGTAGTCGTCCTCGTCACGGGCGGAGGGCAGGTGGGGGGACGGCGGGAGGGGGACGTCCAGGCGGTCCCTGCCGAAAAGCTTGACCTGGGGTCGGGGGAAGAGCCTGAATTTCCTGTTGAGGGAGAGCTTGGAGGAGAGCGTCTCCCGCATGCCCCGTAGCGAGGAGGCGCTCAGGAAGGAAAAGGGATACTCCTTCTCCTCTTCCTCCTCTTCTTCCCATTCCTCCGGCTCCTCACCCTCAGCGATCTCCTCCAGGCCCAGGGCGTAGGGGTTGCAGGAGGATTGGGCGTGTGGTGCCCACCCGCCCTCGCTGTACTGGATGCGGTGCTCAGGGTACTCACCCCCAGGGTACCCCCCGGCAAAGGGCTCCCCAAAGTCCTCGTAGGGATCCCCCCTGTAGCCGAAGGGCCCCGCTGCCTCCTCACCGTACTCCGGGTCACTGCTGTATGGGTCATAGAGGCCGAGGGGAGACCCACCACCGTACTGCCCCTCATCCTCGAGCTCTGAGTAGCCGTAGGGGTGCCCTGGCTGGTCACCATCCTCCCAAAATCCTCCATAGTCATCATACTCCTCCTCTGTCTCATAGCCAGGGTAGTCAGAGTAGGGGGTCGGCACCGAATCCTCAAAGCCATACCCTCCTGGGTAGGCTGGGCTCTGCATGTAGCCTTCCTCCTCCTCCGAGTAGTTGTGCCGGGGACCATAGGCTCCATCTTCCTCCCTGCTGTAGCCGTGCCACGGGCCATAGGCTCCATCCTCCTCAGCGTAGCCCTGGTGGGGGCCGTACGCTCCATCTTCCTCCTTGGGGTGACTGCGCCAGGGCCTGAAGTCTCCATCTTCTTTCCTGGCATAGCCACGGCGGGAGCCGTAGGCTCCATCCTCCTTGCCGTAGCCTCTCTGGCGGCTGCTGTAGGCTCCGTTCTCCTCCTCGGCCCAGCCGTAGCTGGGCACCGGCCGCGGCACCGGCGGCTCAGCGGCCGCACGCTGGGATCGCCGCCGGGACGGCTGCCTCACCATGCTGCCCTGCCGCGAAGTGCTGGGCGCCGGCAGCCCGACACCGCCAGGGATCCGCTTCATGTTGGCCCGGTGCCTGAGGATCTCATCTTCCGCGGGGAACGGCAGCTTCTTGGCACCGATACGGGACAGCCAGGCCGTGTCGGTCGCCCGGCTGCCCCCCACCACCCTCCCGCGCCGGGAGAGCACCTTCCTGGCCAGCCAGCCCGTGGCAGTGGCCGCCTTGCTCAGCACCTGTGCCCGGGGCTTGAATTTCCTTTCCGGACGCCGACGGAAGAGCGAGTCGCTGTGCTCGGCGTCCTGCCCGCCCCGCCGCAGCAGCAGGAAGGATGGCTTCGATGGTGCCTCCTTCTTGGCCTCCTCCTTCCTCTTCTTGCCCACCTCCTTGAAGCGCATCATCAGGTTGGAGGTGGACTTGAGCACCGCCTTGTTCTTCTTCTTCCTCCTCTTTTTGGTGCTGTGCTTATGCAGCCCCCAGAAGAAGCGGGATGTGTTCTTGAACTGCCCCTTCTTGGGCCGACGCAACCCCAGGTTCTTGAAGCCCAAGAAGAGCTTCGAGGTGCTGCGGAGGCTCCGCTTTGCTCGGGCCTTTGGAGGCGCTGCCACCTCCTCCTCGGCTGGGCTGACTTCCACAGATTCTTTGGGCTGGCCCTTGGCCTCTGCACCCTTGGCCCCTTTCTTCTTCTTGTCGGTTGCCAGCCCCAACGCCAGCTTGGAGGTGCCCTTCGTGTTCTTCTTGGCTGTTGCAGCATTGCTTTCACCCTCCTGTTCTTCTGTCTCTTGCTGCGCCTTCTTCCCAAGGCCCAGTTTCTTTGCCACTCCTACCTTGGGCAACCCCTTCTTCTCCTTCCCCTTGCCCTTCTTGGGCTCCTCTGCAGCCACCTCCTCTTCATCTTTCTCCTTTTCCTCCTCCTTTTCCTCCTCCTTTACCTCCTCCTTTTCCTCCTTTCCCTCTTTTTCCTCCTTTTCCTCCTTTTCCTCCTCCACCACCTCCGTCTCCTCACTCTCCTCTGCCTTCAGCAGCTCTGCATCCGAGGCATCCTCTGACTCGTTGGGATCCTCCTTCTTGCCCTTCTTGCCATCCTTCCCTTTCCCTTTGCCCGCTTTCTCTTTGGGCTCCCCCTTCTTGCCGGCCATCCTGGCAGGGGTGGGCTCTCATGCTCCGGCCCCAGCGGGGCCCTGGCAGATGATGCCCTGTGCCGGCAGGAGTCTGCTCCCGGCACAGCGGCCGGCTCCCGACCCCGGCTGAGTATTTACCTGTGCCCGGGTTTGGCGAGGCACATGCCCGTGCGTGGCTCCCTCGGGCGCCGGTGGCCGCCCGCTTGGCATGGCGCTGGGGCGGTGGGACCCGGCCCCGGGGCAGCCCGGCGGAGCTGCTCCTGCCTCCCGCGCACCCCGCGAGTCGGCAGCGCGGTGCCGGTGGCTGAGATCCGGCTGTAACCCAACCGCCAGGCTCTCGGCCGCATGAATAATGTAAGGGATGCACCACGCCAGCCTTTTCCGAAGGAGCAGGGAAGGGCCCCAGCTGCTGGGAGCATCCCCTCAGGGGGACGCTGCAGAGGCAGCACCGCTACCCCAAAACGGGACCTTGCCACCTCCCCACGCCTTGGGGCTTCCTCTGCCCTTCCCTGAGGAATCAGCCTCTTCCTCCAGTCAGCGTGGAGAGGGATGAAGCCCAGGGATCCAAACGGCGGCACCAAGAGAGAGGTGACAATTCTACAGACCCCAAGGCAGCAAAAGGAACACACCCAAGGGGAGCGACGAAAGAGAGGCACCCAACACCAGACCAAATTCCACAGCCCTGCCGGGAAGCACTGAGGAGCCCAGAGCCCACAGGGGCACTCCTCATGCCATGCCAGGTGGCAGGTACATGCAGGGTGCCACACGTGCCCCCACACAGCTGGCAAGAGGGGTTGCATGTGCCACACGTGTGACCCACGGCAGTGCCAGTAGCGTGTTTGCGCACACACGTGCCCAGGCGCGGGGTGACCACATCAAATGTTAATGCCAGGCCTGGATTCCTGCAGCTGCAGCTCATCAAAGTTTAAGCAGCAGCAGTGGGAACTCGCTGTCCCACATGGATCACCTGCAGGCAGCAGTGGGGCTGGTGTGGGCAGGGCCAGCACCCGCTGCACCCCCTTACAGGGGAGACATTTGGGGAGACAGAAGCATCCAGCTGTGCAGCAGCTGGCAGAACCAAAGAACCAGCAGCAGCTGCTGGATTGAACCCACTGGTCTCCCACAGGATCAGGAGAGCCCAAGGCTGGCAACTCCTGGCATTGTGTTATCCCTGACCTTGTCCCTCCCTGTTACACCTACAGCGGAGGGTGATCCACCATGATCCCATGGCTTTGCCTACTCCCTGCATTAATTTCTGGGATAGACTCATCCTGGTCTGCACAGATGGAGGCAGCTCTGGAGTGCAGGATGGGCAGAGGGACAGAGTGGGATGAGAGGCACCTGGCAGACATCAGGAGAGGCTCTGTGACAGAAACACAAGATCAGCAGGAGCCCTACCCGGCACTTCACAGTCCATGTGCAGGTCTGAGCCATATGGGGCTGACAGAGCCTGACCTGCTGGGGGCACCTGCCACAAACCACCACCCCACCCCTCCTCCTGGCATGGGCACCACGATGTGGCAGGGAACCACCTCGAACACAGACACAGCCCTTGTCTCTCTACTGGCAGAGAGAAAAGGGATACCTGGCTGGTGAAAAGCTGCTAGAGGTCATTCCCTACATCCCACCACTCATGCAGTCCTTGCCACCACCCCACTGCCCTCCACAGTCCCTATCTCTGACCCCCAGGCAGGGCAGCAGCCCTGGCAGTGCTCTCGGTGCCCCAGGCACTGGCACAGCTCCCGTGCTGTTGCCATGGCTGTGCCCGTGGTGCCTCCCTGCCCATGACAAAGGCTCTCTGAGGGAGGGAATAAAGGGAGAGAGAGGGGCTTCATACCACACAGATACTGCCTTCCATGGTCCCAGCCTCCATACCAGACCCCAAAAACACCTCCCCATGTTCTGCACGCTGGGCATAGGGTTCACCTGCCTTTGGCATGGTAGAGCTGGCCAAGAGGCTTTTGTGCCCAGGTGCAGTGGGATGGAAGCAAATGAAGGGGGTTGGAGGGGCACCCACACTTGGTGGCTGTTTCCAGGGTACCTGGGCACAGCTGCATCCAGCACCAGCACACAGGAGGGATCCTGGGTGCAAAACCTGGCAGTGAGGGGTCTCTGTGGTGGCAGTGGGTACCAAGGCTCTGGTAGAAGGTACCAGAGCATCCTTTGGTCAGGTCAATCCTGAATGTCTCCAGCCACGTGGGTGATGCAGGGAAAGCCACCTCACCCCAGGGACAGGGCCCGGGGCAGCCCCGGTCCCACTGCCTCAGCCTGCGGCTGTGCCGTGGCTGGATGCAGGGAGGGGACAGAGACTTTGGCCTCGGGGATTCACCCGCCCCAGCCCTGCGGGACGCGCGGCTGCCCGGGACTGTACCTTTGGAGTGCCGGCATCGGCGGGCAGAGCTCCAGAGGCAGCAGCTCCACGTCTCCAGGCAGGTCTGCGGTCACCAGCCGGCCCCGGGTCCGCTTACAGCCTGTTTCCAGTTACAGCCGGAGCAGGGCTCTGTGCCACCACACCACACCACGCCGGCCCCGGCGCTGCCGTGCCTCCCGGGAACTCCGTGCTCCAGCAGCACGGAGCCAGCCCAGGCACCTCCTGGCTGCGGCAGCACCTCTCACCACATCCCCTTCCCTGTCTTCAGTTCTGCATCATTGCACATCCACTTTCAAACACCTGTGGGCAGGTGAGGAAGCCCAGCCACAGCTCTTGTCACTCCAGTCACGGCTCCAGGGATGCTGGGGGCATAGGGATAAGCTGGAGCCTTCCAGCAATGTGACAATGGCACAGCCCTCCCGAGGCACAGTGGGGCCTTTCCTCACTCCCCCAAGCACCCATCACCCCTCTGACCTGGCTAATTTCCACTCCCTCCAGTTCCTGCCTCCAATATGAGGATGGGGACCCAGCACATGAGCAATACATGGCAATCCCTGCCTGCCAGCTGCTGCCTGCTCCCCACGAGGGAGGTGTTACAGGAGGAGATAGGCCAGAGCAGATGCTGGAAGCACAGACCAGCTGGGCATGATGCTGGCGTGCACCCAGGAATATGCTGGCTGGCAGCCCTGGAGCCAGGTCACAGCCCTCTGCCATCACCTCAGTCCCAAAGCCAAGCCCAGGAGCTTTTCTGGGGCAAAACAGCTCCGAGATAAGAGGAATGTGGGGAAGGGGTGGTAGGAAACACAGGATGGAGGGTTCCAGGGAAAGAGGGAATGCTCTGGAAGGCAGTGGGAATGTGGGGCTCTGGAGAAGCTGAGATAAAGGAGGATAAAGACAGCAAGCAGACAGGCTTCTGGGCAGGGGCAGGCAGAGGTGAGGGGACACCACACACCTTGACCAGGAGAACCTGAGCAGCAGCATTAGCTTAAAAACCACCCTCGCACACAAAGGTCCCTTCCTGGCAAAGCCACTGTGGCACCTGCGAGCCCAAGGGAGGTGCCACCCAGCTGGGGCACCCACAGCCACTCACCTGGGGTAGCCAGTTGTCCTGCACGGTGTGGGGCTGGCTCAGTGCTCTGCCAGCACCGTGCTCCAGCCCCCCTCCCCACAGGGACCATCGCTGCTGCGCCGAGGGACACGATGCATATTTGATGACTGCTATTATTCTCATCTCCACTCATGAGCAGAGGGATGGGAGCTGATCTTCCCTCACAGAGCTGGGGAGGGAGGGGCTGGAGGGGTGAGGGCTCCCTCGTCCCGTGGTCCCTGTCCCTTGCACCCCTGGTGACAGAGTTGGACTGTCCCACATCCCTCCCAGGATATAGATGAGCCTTGGTGTCGCTCAGATGTGAATGGCTGGAAAATGGCCCTGACCCATTCTGGTCCCCAAATCAAGGGGAACCAATTTTTGAAGAAATCACAGAACATGGGAGTGAGGAACAAATGGACCTCCTCACACCCCTCTCCAAAGCAGCTGCAAAGATTCTGGCAGGAATCTAGACACCCTTCATCCCAAAAATAGAGCATTCTCTCCTCCCTGGACTTGCAGGACACTCCGCCTGCCTTCACAACACTCCATTCTCCCCATTCCACCACTGGGCTCCTGCATCCCACCAAACTGGGGACCATTTTCCTGCAGTGATGGAGCCTGCGGCTCTGCCAAATGCGGAGGCAGAGAGAGAGCATCCTGCTGCAGCACCCGAGCCGGGAAAACCTCCCCTTCCTTCTCCTCTCGGCAGGCACGTCCCAGCCGTAATGCGGTGGGTATTTATTATGCTGATTCCTCAGAACGCGAGGGCTTAACTGCAAATTACAATCAATAGCCCCAATCCCCTCGGGGCAGGTTCATCATTTAGCAGGCGCAACCAGAGGAATTCAAAACTATTTGCCAGCCATAAATCCTCCTCTCCGCAGCCTCCCCAGCCGGCTCCGCGCCACTCGCGATGGCTGGTTGGGGTGACCCTTGTCAGCATTTGAGACAATTAAGCTGTCACTGCGGATCGTGACTCTTATATACGGCCCTCAGCAGCACTTTGAGATGTCACCGTGATGGGGTGAGGGGAGCTGGCTGAGTCGAGCCCGCCGCAGCAACCATCTCTCATTGAATTAAATGAATGGATTTGGAGGCAGAGTCACTCTTTATTACCTTGCAAACGATTCCTGACTAAATTAAATTATAAGAGGAGTGTTCAGCCAATCAAAGCTGCTTGATTGCCTGGAACAGGCATTTTAAACAGAGCACGCCCTGAGCCGTCGCTGGTTGCAGCTCTAGGTGGAGGGTGGCTGATGGGTTGTGGGGAAGCTGATCCACCCTGCTCCACACCCGGCTGTGCTCAGGCAGGGGAACGGCCCCAGGGATGGAGCAGGATTAATAATGAGCACAGCCCCCTGGGAACAGCATGAATGAGCCTGGAGGCAGCTGGAAAAACAAGGGAATGGCAGGAGCACAGAGCAGCAGGAGGGCTGCTGAGGGCAGCTTTGAGCATCATCCAGCCAAGGTTATCCTCCCACAGCAGAGAAATGCAGGGTGCTGCTCTTTTGGGGACAAATCCACAGCTCCTGTCTGCACCCACCCTCCTGGAGAGCTCTTCTCCCAACACACAAGGAGTCTCTGATCACATTTCCCTTCAGCAGCTGCCCAGTGAGGGGCTCTGGTCAACGCATAAAATCCCAGGATGAACTGGGTTCAAAGAAAGCTCAAAGCTCATCTCGTTCCACTCCCTGCCATGGGCAGGGACACCTTCCACTATCCCAGGGTGCTCCAAGCCATGGCCTGGGACACTTGCAGGGATGAGACAGCCACAGCTTCTCTGTGCCAGGGCCTCCCTGCCCTCACAGGGAAGAATTTCCCCCTAACACCTCATCTGTGTCTCCCCTTCCAGTTTAAAACAATTCCCACTTTTCCTGTCAGTGCATGCCCTTGTGAAAAGTCCCTCTCCACCGTTTTTGTAAGTCCCTTTAAATATTGAAATGCTGCAAATTCCATAAACCTCAGGAGGCTCCAGCACAACTCCAGTGCTGCAGCAGATTTCCCCCTTGCCCTTTGGATCTTGTCTTTTCAGAACTTCGAGATGTCTTGGAGGCAAACTCACTCCAGCATGAACTGCAACATTTGCTGCTTTTAACAGAAGTGCAGAACAATTAGGGAAGCTCCTGGAAGAAGGAATACTGCAATTAAATGGTGCATTTTCAAAAGCAGCTATAAACTTGCTGCCAAAAAAGCTACTCTCTCTGAAAAAAGAAGTTGGCTTCTACTAGCTTAACTATTTTTACTTCATCCCCATTCCAATTTTAATCATGTATCTGTTCATTTTGAACAGGATAAAATGCCCATTTTCCTAAATGAAGCTAATTAGGCAGAGGGGGGTTTAACAATGATATGCCAAAATCAATTTGAAGCCCACAGTGAGGTAGCACCAGCTATTCAAGGACAGGTTTTAGCAGGTAACACTGTGCATTTCAGTCTCACACCAAGCACCCCCTGGCTCCCAGCACTACCTGAGGATGAAGCCCTGTCAGCAGTTCTGGTTGCCCGGCTCCGTGCCAAGGCTTGGCAAGCTGCAGGATTTGGATGGAAAAGTCAGAAACTCAGGGACAAAACAAAACCAAAATTAGTCTTCGTGAGGGCAACTCTGCCTGTGCGACCTTCACGGGAAATGGGAAGGGTGAGTTAATGTGCTGGAACAGCATCCCACCCAGCTCACACCGGGAAGGGCCAGCTTTCCACTGCCAGACAAGGATAATGTGGATAATGTGAAGCCTGTTCCCCACTCGCTGCCTCTGTGGTCAGGATTTCCTCTGCACTCCGGCTGTGAACAAAGGCAGGAACAGGGAAGGGAACTTAGAGAGTTCAAAGTCACCTTCTTAGCTTGGGCACTGTGTATAGTCTCTGCTTATCTCCCATCATCAGTCTCTTGCAGCCACTTCACCTTCTATTGCCCCCTAAATCTCCTCCGACAGCATCCAGGATTCCTCAGGTGGCCAAAAGTAAAAAAGAGAATTAGGAAACACACCAAGCCATCTACCCACCATTCACATGAAATAACAACTTTTTATTTTCTCAAATAAAATATTCCTTCCATTTCTGCTCGATCAGGTTGTGAGGCGTGGGGAGGAGCAGGGAGGAGGGGAGGAACCCTGCTCAGACAGGTGTCACACCTGTCCTCACAGTTCTGCATCCACGGCAGACCGAACCCTCTTCCAATGAAAGAAAATAAAAGTTATTGGCAGCTCTTGATCCCAGAAGGAAAGAGCTGTCCTCTATCAGGCACTCTGAATTGTTCAGCAACAGTATTCAATGGAAAAGCATGATTACAAAAATCCCAGATTTCTGATGAACAATATCCAGACAAGCAATGTTTAACAGGGCTGGGGTAAAACTCATGGCACAGGCTGGTACCTTAAGCTCCAAAGAGCTGTGACTGGAATTTGGGGGCATGGTTGATGAGACCCCCCACCTTGGGGACTAAAGGGCAGGACAACTCCTGCCCAACAAAGGAGGAAGCTCCCAAGGCAGCTCCTCAATGAATGAAATGCCAGAAGTGAATCCTCACCCCAGACTACGGCTCTTGGATCATACCCCACTGCAGTCTGGCCAGGCTAATTAACCATTACCATTTTAATTTCTCATCTCTCAGTTCCAGTTGGACCAGGATGTCCTACAAACCCCACTGCAAGGCTATGGAGAGGCACGGAGTGCCAGGTTTTAATGTTAATTGAGGTGGGACCATTAAAAATTGGGGTTGTCTCAGCTGCAGAGACAAGGGCAGCAAGCAGGGCAGGGAGAACTCTGATTCTGTTTCAGATCAATGCTTAAATTAAGTGAATGGATAAGCAGCAAAGCATCAGCAACGTTCTCTCAGCCCAAAGCACAGGGCCAGCTTTTTTCACACAAACCCAAACACTTCCCCATTGGGAATGCACATGGATTCGTGTGCAAACCCTACAAGGGGCAGGACACTGCTGGCTGTGGAACTGTGTCCTAGAAGAACTGGCTCCTTTTAAATTGTTAGGAAACATCACTTGGCCTGAAATGCTGCGAGATGGAAACCCATCTTCCCCATCCCCACCTGCAAGCACAGTAGCCTCATTTTCTGCCTTCCTCCAAGAGAAGGAGCTTCACAGAAGCTTTCTTGGCTCTGGAACACATATCCCTTTATCTTTTTATTTTTTTTTCTTTTTAGTGTGTTTTGTTTTGTTTTTACATGGTCAGTTCCAATTGCAGTGATTAAAGACAAGGCCAGGCACCAGCAGTTACTTCTTTACGATCTGAATGACATCTTCATGCTCCATCATATGGGTTAAGCCCACTCTTTGAGGGCTGTACTTTGTGCTTGTCCCCTTTGAAGCAAAAAAAAATGGGGAGAAGGGTTAGAAGACCAGTCAGAGACACCTGAAGACAGGGATTCCAATTGCTGTCTAACACTTACCCACACCAAGGCGTATTTGAACTGGCTGGCTAGTGATCTGTGAATCCGATGGCACTGCAAGACAGACAGGCAGCAGTTGAAGTATTTACATGACACCACTTTGCAAACAACTTTTTCAATACCCAGGAATTAAAAGAAACTCAAGTCTATGCCAGAATTTACAATAAAGAGTTTAGGAACCAGTTAACAGCACTTGAAACCATACAGAAGAGACACAGGAATCATCAGCCCACATAAAAACTCATTCCATTGCTTCCATGTGCTTTTTCACTGGGCTGCATTAAATAATTACTGTTTAAACCTTTTATAGCAGCTGTGAAAGAAACCTGAGGCAGATAAAATTGGTAAAGGCAACAAAAGGAGAGGCCCAACCAAACACTGACATGTCCTGAGCTTTATGAAGCACAAATCACAGCAGGTCCAAGAGGAACTGCCTTCTGCACACAGGGAAATGTAAAAGATGCAGAAAAATTACCACATGCTCCACAGAGGCTCCTTTCCGTAGAATAATGGCATCTGTAAAGTCTGGTCTCTCTGTGGAGAAGCAGAAGAGGGGGAAAAAGCACTGGATTTCTATCAAGTGTGTTCTAAAATGCTGACACCATCTCACTTCACCTTGTGCTTACTACTCCCAAATTCCTCCTTCCTGCTCCCAGACAGAACAGGGATCCAGATCCTAAAAGCATCAAATCAGCTCTCCACTACCCACAAGTGCAATTACCCACTCCACACAGTCAGCAGCTTCCTCACAACCCACCTGATCAAACTCCATCCCAAACCCTTGACTTTAGAGAAACAAAACCACCCAAGTCAAAACACACCTGCTGAAGGAAAGCCAAAATCCCTAAGATTTCAGAGCATGACAAGCTCAGAAAATGCCTTGATCTCCTCACATCCACCCAAGTTCAGCTGTTCACAACCAAACAGAGCAAGTTATAGATGTGCCCTCATCATTGGGAGAAGCTGCAAGTGGGTTATAAAGCAAAAATAGGATCAAAGGGCATGGGGATCACCCCAAATTTCTTGCAGCAGGAAGAGGAAACTTCTGGGTTGTGATGGGCTGAACAATTCATCACAGTGTGTGCATAACAAGGAAACAAGCTGTGAACTTGCACACTTTATTCCCTTATATCATGCAAAGACTTGTGAAAATTCAGCTTTTGTAAAATACAATAGCAAGGCCATGGTGGGATGCACACATGGCAGGATCAGACAGAGCAGGCAGTATTTCCCAAGAACTGAAAAATGATTGGAGGGGTGTAATTCCAGCATTTCCAAGGTACCAGCCCTGCTGGCAGCCTGTCTGCCTTCCATGAGCAGCAGCAGCAGCATTTGTGGCTTTCAAAACTTCTGTTTAGCTCGTGGTTACTTACGTCCCCGTTTCTTGGTGTAAATGCAGGTGAGTGCCAGGTATTCCCAGAGCTTTTCCAGCAAGTAATCCAGGTTCAGCTTCATGCCACAGCTGCAAAACACCAGGATCATCTCTTTACTGCTGTTGTGATTTAGGGATCCAGAAGAACAAGGTGAAATGTCTTTATTAAAGTGATAGAGAATGAGGGGAAAGTCTTTAATGAGGCAAGGCAAGGAAAAACACAAGGTAAAATGACCTTAAACTGAAGAAGGGCAGGGTTAGGTTAGATATTAGGAAGAAATTCTTTACTAAAGGGGTGGAGAAGCACTGGAACAGGTTGCACAGAGAGTCTCTGGCTGCTTCATGCCTGGGAATTGCTCAAGGTTAGGTTGGATGGGGTCTGGAGCAAACTGATCTAGTGGAAGATGTCTCTGCCCATGGCAGGGGGTGGAATGAGATGAGCTTTAGTGTCCCTTCCAACCCAAACCATTCCGGGATTCCAGAAGGGTGAACAGCTTTGAAGCAGCAAAGTCCCAACAGATATATCAGCACTTCTAAGGAAACAAGCCAGATTGTTTGACTCTGTCCTGCAGACAGCACGGAGAAGCCAAGCTTCCTGCCTCTCCAGGGGAAGGAAATCTGGGAAAAGCTGCACAGCAGCTCTGCTTCTCACTGGGAGAAGTCTTTTCCTGGGAGAAGCTGAGAAAGGGTGTGAAATGAACCTCACACCAGCAGAAAAGACAACATGACAGCTCCTACCTGATGACAACACTGTGGGGCCTCCGAGCAAGACGATCCACCTCCTCCATGGATATCTGGTCAATCTTGTTATAAACCTAAACCAAAGGAAAAACAATACAACCCTCAGAAAGGCAATTCAGCAACATGGACAAATAACAAGGTAGCTCCAGCACCTGAAACAGAAGCGTGGATCCCATCAGAAGATAAGCCAAGGCTCTCAGTAAAACAAACTATTAAAATTCAGAAGCCTGAATATAAATTTTGGCCTTTGAAAATTGTCCCTTTGGGATGACTTGGAACACGTTCTCTGTTATCTTTAATTTTATACAGACCCAGTGGCTACAAACAGAGCCCTAAAGGGACCTCTGGCACACAAGGGACCAGACGTGGAGAGTTAAGCACAGAGCTGGCAGCAGGGGAGTCAGAGGCTCCACACGTGAGAGCAAAGCCCCAGCAGCAGAATTGGAAGCTCTGCTGCTTCAGGGCAGCACCAGCCACAAGAGGGCCCAGGGAACACACACAGCATGGCTGCACATCCAAAGCCTATAAAAAACTCCCTGTTGAGCTGTTTTCCACCTCTTAAACCCCAAATCATTACTGTTTTAAGAGTCAGGAACAAGGGCATGGAGTAATAGGACAAGGGGGAATGGCTTTAAATTGAGAGGGAAGGGTTAGATGGGATATTGGGAAAAAATTTTTCCCTATGAGGGCGGGGAGGCCCTAGCACAGACTGCCCAGAGAAGCTGTGGCTGCTCCATCCCTGGAAGTGTCCCAGGCCAGGCTGGACTGGGCTAGGAGCACACTGGGATAGTGGAAGGTGTCCCTGCCCATGGCAGGGGTAGGATGAGATGAGCTTTAAGGTCCCTTCCCACCCAAACTGTTCCACGATTCTGTGAAGTTCCAACGTTTCCTTTGGCACAGAGAAGAGATGCTGGATGTGACAGAAGCCAGGCTGCCCAGGATACTCACATAGAGGCACGGCATGTAGACCCTGTTTCCTACTATCACATCAATGAACTCATCAGGGGAACAATCCTCTCTGAACAGGACCTCAGCATTGAAGATTTCTGAGGTGGACACTTGTCAAGGCCCAAATCCCAACACACCACACGGGCTGAGCTCCCTGGTGACAGCCTGTTACCAACCAGCCAGCACCAAAGTGACACCAAGGCTGTCCCACAGCAGGAAGCACTTAAACCACGAGCTGCTGATGGCTTAAAGGTCTACCATTTTAGGAAAGGATACTGTATTCATGGAGAATGAGCTGAACCAGCTTCTCAGAGCACTGAGTCAACGTGACAGTGGAGTTGAAGGAGATGCCTCCACCCTTCTTGGGCTGCAGGAGGCAAAAAAGCAAGGTAAGAACATTGTGCAAAAGCCACAGCCCCCTCATGAAGGGCAGCACAACAGAGTGAGCTCAGCCTTGAGCAGGCAAGCAGACAAGCTGTACCTGCAGGAGCTCAGGAAGCCTCACCTTGAAGTAGATATTTGGTTTGCTTTTGTTCAGCCGGATTCCTACAGATTCCAGTTCTTTCTCCAGCAAGGCTCTGCAGGGACACAGCACCTGTGAGGCTGTGTGTGGCCAGGTGACACCCTGACCTTTCCCTTTTCAACTCTAGTTTGATACAGCCCTGCCACAAGCTTTCATTACAGCCTAAAACCCCCCCAATGCAGGTCAGAGTCTGTAGTGGAAATCCAGGTTGACATTCCCACTTCTGACAGCCATGCTGTAGGAATGACCCTTCAGCTGAGCACCCACTCCAGTCAGTAGGACACTTCTCATGGAATACAACCCCCATGAGATGGTCTCATACTCAATAATTGAATTCCTCATTCCCCAGGGGCTCTCCACGATTCCTCAGGGAGTTGGCATGATTCCAAACCCAGAACCCAGCTCACCCGTGGTGCCCAGCACACACTCACCTCTGCACCTCGCCCTTGGTGGCATCCAGCATCATGATAACAACATCTGCTGTCCTGGCCACAGCGATCACCTGCCGGCCTCTGCCCTTCCCTGGGGAGACAGGAGGTGGATGCACATCAGCAAGAGGAACCAGCTGAGTTCTCTGGCAGATGGGGACTCCTGCCCCGTGCAGCAGCTTGAATGCAAGGAAAAAGATCCTGCAGCACTGTTTTGGCTGCAGTCAGCTCCTGAGAGCTCTGGCAGCAGCTCCAGGCAGCACAGAGAGCTCAGCAGAGAGGAGATCAGTGCCAGAAGGTGCCTTAGGAAACACAGGCACTGTTCTGGTGACCCAAGGGAATGCCTGGAGCAATGTCAAGGAGGGTTAGGTTGGATATTAGGGAAAGGTTCTTCCCCCAGAGGGTGGTCAAGCACTGACCAGGCTCCCCAGGGAATGGGCACAGCTCCAAGGCTGCCAGAGCTCCTGGTTTTGGACAACACCAGGCAGAGGGTGGGATTGTTGGGGTGTCCTGTGCAGGGCCAGGAGTTGGACTGGATGATCCCTGTGGGTCCCTTCCCAGATGTTCCATGGCTCCCTGATTTCCCAAGCTTTTTTTCAGGCACAACCAGCCAGTGAGGACAATGACAACACAGAGAGACAAAGCCAACGTCTCTTCCCAGAATCAGGAGTCATGGGAGGACTGGCAGGAACTGAGGGAATTACTCAAACAAGGTTAGTGTTTAGCTGTAATTCCCCCTCCGCCTCTCCAGCATCTTTCTATAGATTTCCTCATTACCAGAAAACAGATGAGCCACTTCACACTCAGGCAAGGAGGTGAGAAGTGACTGGCTTGCTTTGGCTCCCACCTCCAGAAAACCATCTTTGTGCTACATATAGACCCTTACGTGGGCTCAGGGATAGGAATCGTGCCTCACATAGGATCAAGGACTCAAACATTTGGAAAGACAATGTAGGAACTCTTGGCCCAGGAAATTTGTGTACATCTGAGACACCCAGGGATACTACAGAGTCCAAATCCCTCCTGTACATGAACACAGACATGAGCCAACCTTGAGCTGCTCCTTCGATGATTCCAGGCAGATCCAGCAGCTGAATATTGGCTCCTTTGTACTGAAAAGGAAATGGAAGAATGGAAAGCTGAAAGTTTTTTGCAGGGCTCCTGAGCTGCCCCAAAAGCCCCAAACATGTGCTGGGGGTCCACATCATATGGAGAGTGGAATTAGATGGAACTGGCAGGCCAGAGGAACTCTGCACAAAGCTCATGGCTCTGTCCTGAGGCAAATTCCAGAGCCATGGGCTGTGTTCAGCAGCAGACAGAGCTGTGCTTTAGACCCTGACCCTCTAAAACATCCCACTATTGCAGCTGGACAAAGCATCAGGAAAACAGCAGTCATGTATTCCCAAATTCAGAGAATGGAAAGGAAAAAAAAACTTTCTTTTCTTGGTCTAATGAGAAAACTCAGTAATGAACAAATGCCACATCTCTTACTGTGACAGCTCAAACTACTCAGGTGTGCTGCAGGTCTCTCAGTAGCAGGAAAAAACCCAGGAGACTCTCACTCCTAGGATTTGCAGGGCATTAATGGGCTCTCCAGCTGTTGCTGCAGCTCACAGCACTGCTAGAATGTGTTACATAAAAGTCCTTTTCCCACTGATACAATTACTTTAATTATTTAACTCCCCCTTCCATCCTGACCCAGATTTCCTCATTACTCTTGGACACTTTTCAGTTTGATGCCCTTTATCATTTGCTTTACTGATGGACGCTGAGGTCACCAGTAATAAAACCCCTCAAGGACAGGATTAGTTGCATTTTGTTTTGGAAGTGATCACAGCACAGATTGCCTCTGTAAAACTTCATTAAAAACAAATCTGTCAAGGTTTGCAGCCAGCTGGTCACTGGCACCAACAATGGTTGTACAAAATTCAGTTGAGAATTGTTGTATTGCTCTGGTCAGTCCAAGAGCAGCACAAAAATCCTGATCAGACAGCCAGTCCCAAAGAGTTACAGAGTTCAGGGAAGTGCTACATCAGAAGTTTAAAGCAAAATTCAGCTTTGGAGACCTTTGGATGTCTCTGCTCCTAAGTGTGGCTGGTGCAAACACACATTTACACAGCTGGAGGAGAATCCTGCTTACTTCTATGACTCCTGGGATGCAGGTCAGCGTGGTGAACTCATACGACGCAGCTTCGCTGGCGGTCGAGGTCATTAAACTCAGAAATGTGGACTGAAATGCAAGAGATCAGCATCACCAGGCAGGAAAATGAAAAGGTTCAGCAAAACAAGAAACACCAAAGTGTTCCTCAGGCTGTGGAAGTTGTGTTGTGGCCGTTCCAGGCACAGGGACTGAGGTGGTGACACTGTCATGAAGTAAATCCAGAACATCCCCCTGTCCTCAGCAGGGCTGGGGCTGGGCAAAAACAAGTTTCAGGCAACAACAAGTTTCACAGGGCAGAGCACACAAAGTGAAGGAGTGTTTCCTCATCTCCAACGTTCAGCTAGATCACAGATTCATGGAATGGTCTGGGTTGGAAGTGACCTTAAAGCTCGTTTCATTCCACCCCTGCCATGGGCAGGGACACCTTCCACTATCCCAGGTTGCTCCAAGCTCTGTCCAGCCCAGCCTTGGACACTTCCAGGGATGGGACAGCCACAGCTTCCCTGGACAGCCTGTGCCAGGACTTCTCCACCCTCATGAGGAAGAATTCCTTTCATATATCTCACCTAAATTCCCTCTCTCAGTGTGAATCCATTCCCTCTTTTCCTGCCACTACACTTCCTGACAAAGAATCCCTTTCCAGCTTCCCTGTAGCCTTTTGAGGTGCTGGAAGGTGCTGTGAAGTCTCCACACAACCTTCTCTTCTGCAGCCCAAACTCTTTCAGCCTGTCCCCACAGGGGAGGTGCTCCAGTCCTCTCTCCAACCGTTCCACATCCTTCCCATGCTGGAGACACCAGAACTGTGCACAGGACTCCAGGTGGGATCCCACGAGATGAGCTTGAAGGTGCCTCCCAACCCAAACCATCCCACAATTCTGTGACCCAGCCCCTGCAAAGCACAGCCTGGGGACACAGCAAACACAAAACCCCTCACTGACCTTCCCCACGGAGGGAAAACCAATCAGTGCCACCCGGGCATCTCCTGATTTCATCACATCGAAGCCCTCGCCCTTCGCAGCCGGGGATTTGGAGGGTTCCAGCAGCTGAGCTCTGTATTTTGCAAGCTTTGCCTTCAGCAGGCCCAGGTGGTACTCGGTGGCTGCAATGACACAGACCCAACAGCTGGTTGGCAGCAAGTTGCTGGTGATTCATTTCTGGGAATGAGAACCATCCTAAAAAGAAACACTTATGGGTCTTGGACAACATCTTAACCACTGCCAGGCACAGAGCTGCCCCCAGCTGAGCCATCACCTTCTGAGCATTGAGAGCAAAACTTCCAGGGACCTGCACAAAGTCAGAGTAGAGGGAGACAGCCAAAAAAATTCCTGAGTTTAAGGAGCAAGGCAGAGGGAGAGCAGGTGCAGGGAGCCAGTTCAGCAGAGAGAGATCACAGGGGGAGCAGCCCCTCTTGGAAACAGCCCCTCCTTACACCTGGTCACATTCAGCACTCCAAAACGACCAGATTATTTTCCCCTCCTCTTGTCTATTTTCAAAGACACATTTAACTCAGAGCTCACATGTGGAAAAGTACTTTACTGCCTTATTCTTGGCAAAACACTCGAGTTTACACCTGAACCAGGAAAAAAAAAGTAGTTGTCTCACTTTTGAACAGCTAAGGGCATGAAACCAAGCGCTTACAAGTTTATTTCTATTATTTACCACAGCCTAGAGCCTCAGCAGCAGCTCTGGCAGAGCCCAGACCACTCAAACACCAGGAGCCTCCTGTGCCAGCAGAATTTGAGATGTCCCCCCCTCCCATCTCCGGGGGGATTGGGGTTACAGCACAGGGCAGGAAAGAGAGCAGCCCTCACCCTCCCCAGGGCCCCTCACACACAGCCCATCACCCTAGCCGCAGGGCTCACCCTGCTCCCAGCACTCCCAATCCATCCCTGTGTGTCCCCAAAGATCCCCCAGCTCCCAGCACTCCCAATCCATCCCTCTGTGTCCCCAAAGATCCCCCAGCTCCCAGCACTCCCAATCCATCCCTCTGTGTCCCCAAAGCTCACCCAGCTCCCAGCACTCCCAATCCATCCCTGTGTGTCCCCAAAGCTCACCCTGCTCCCAGCACTCCCAATCCATCCCTCTGTGTCCCCAAAGCTCACCCTGCTCCCAGTATTCCCAATCCATCCCTGTGTGTCCCCAAAGCTCACCCTGCTCCCAGTATTCCCAATCCATCCCTGTGTGTCCCCAAAGATCCCCCAGCTCCCAGCACTCCCAATCCATCCCTCTGTGTCCCCAAAGCTCACCCTGCTCCCAGCACTCCCAATCCATCCCTGTGTGTCCCCAAAGATCCCCCTGCTCCCAGCACTCCCAATCCATCCCTGTGTGTCCCCAAAGCTCACCCTGCTCCCAGCACTCCCAATCCATCCCTCTGTGTCCCCAAAGATCCCCCTGCTCCCAGCACTCCCAATCCATCCCTGTGTGTCCCCAAAGCTCACCCTGCTCCCAGCACTCCCAATCCATCCCTGTGTGTCCCCAA
>JAGMWU010000201.1:5316-45440 GCA_018697195.1 Certhia americana | reverse complement strand
AGGCACCGCAAATGTAAAACTGAACAATGCAGGGAACGCAATCAAACCCTTCCTAACAGAATATAAGTACTTTCAGATGCCCAAAAAGCACCTGCCTGCAAAGCATCTTAGATAACTGAAAATCTCTCCAACATAATGAAGGAGAGCTTGTAATCGCCAGTAGCCCGAGAGAGAGAAAAGAGGCCCATTTCTATCCTGGGGTCTATCCCCCTGATTTGAGTGAGTCCACCTGGGAAAAGGAGGACCAATCCACACGGTATAAGCCCTCCAGTGATTAATTAAACTAAATATCGTCTAATAAATCGATACCCCAACTGTGACGGTAAAAGACTCTCTAACAGTTAATTTAAAAGTTGTATGTTTTGATGGACCATGCAGCTGCATGGATAGCTCTCCAATTCTCACTGCAAAGATACCAGTAATTACCAAGCCTTTTATCCACAAGAGTTGAATACACAAAATACAAAATGCATAGTCATACTCCGTCACCTCCTCGTTCTCGCTCCTATGCTAATTGACAAATTCGGCTATTAGCTGCGGAGTTTGTTCTCTGAAATGAGTCGCGGGGGTCTAAGGTGGGGATGTGGGTCACCCAAAAGGGCGGTAGAAACTAGTCCTTCCTCGTTTCTAAACTGTCAACCTTTGATGATACGTGATAAATGACTCTTTGGAGTTCCGGTTCCCAAGACTGTTCTATGATAGAGGTCTGCAATCATCTTGTGGTTTTGGGGTGTCTATTGATCAATTATCCTGTTGTTTTTTTTTGTTACAAAGCCTAGCTTACACAACAATAACGTCTGACAGACAATGCTTTGTAGATCCGGGATAGGCTTTCTAAAGTCCCAGTCTCTTCTTTTAGGCCATCCCTGAATTTAAGTGATTTTCAGCAAACTTATTTTTCCCCAGCTAATCCGCAATATCTTCAAAATTAGGGTATCATCAGGAGCAAGCACTCCGCTGGAGTTGGGGGCTCCTCTGACTAACAAAACTGAAGTGAGTAAAGGGCTTAGGATAGAAGACATCTCTTCAAAGTTTGTTCAATGGCAATACTTTCTTTTCAGCTACAACTACTTCAAGCAAAAGGGACGGCAACAGGTAAGAAGTAAACCTTTGTATTTCAGCAGCATAGTTAGATAAGTTCAATAATATGTTTGTAGCATACATCGTCCTTACTTAGTGATTACTAAGTAGAGCTCCACAAGGGACTAAGAGGGGTGAAGAAAAATAGTAATAATAGAAATGGTGTAAGTCACACCCATTCATGAATTTAGGGTAACCTACACTATAAATTAAAAAAAGTTAAAATAATAAACTCATGGGTAACATCAGTATTACATATATGCCAGGTTCAATCATCACAAAGATATTTGGTACCAGAGTACAGGTACGAGTAGACAAACACAAGTAAAAGAAAGTCAACTGCACCCCAAAAGTGGAAACCAGGAAATGGGTGGCTGAGTTCTGTATCCCAAGGAAAATGGCCCCAGTTCCTATCCAGATCCCTGGAGCTGGGAATGGGCTTCTGCTACCAAATATTGTGCAGAGATAAGGATGGCCCCTGGACATAAGCAGGAACCACCTAGAAGCTTGGCTGCCTTTAGAGTCATAGACGGCTCCTGCAAACTGACACCAAGAATCTGGGCGCGTGAGCTTTTTTTCCCAGAGAAAACGGGGCCCCATTCGTGTCCCGGTCCCTGGAGCCAGGAATGGGCTCCTGCTGGCTCAAATTCTGCACCGTCGAGGATGGACTCCAGACCCAAGCTGGCGCCATCTAGAAACCAGGTTGCCTTTGCTGTGGTAGACTCCTGCTGCAAACTGACAAATGAAACCTGGCCGGGTTTGAAAATTGTAATCAAATTTGTAATGCCACTCCCGATTCCCTTTTGAGCCCACTGATCTTTGGAAAGCAACACCTGAACAGGGCACAGAGTGGAGGTGCTGGGAAGGAGTAGGGAGCTCCTGGTGATCTAGGAACTTTCTCCTTCACATTACTGACCTGGGAGGAGTTGCTTTAGGACACGGATCCCAATTGAACAGGAGGTCACAGCAAGCGCGGCTGATCTGCTCAGATCCCCTTTGCCTGCTGCTGTCCCACAGTGAACAGGTCAGTGGAGTGTTTTCCTTCCTCTCTACCTCACCTCCCTCTCATCCAGCAGCTTCTCTGTTCCTGCCACCCTCTCCCGGTGACTGCAGTGCCATCCCCAGCTCCCCTCTCCTCTGCCCTCAGCTTCCCTTCCACATCCCCTGCTAGAACAGCCTAACCCTCCCACCTCCCTCTCACGCCCCACCATTTCCACCACCCTCCTCCCCTGCACATCTCACTCCTCCCCACTGAATCCTTCCCACTGCAGGGAGCTGCTGAGGAGACTCATGGTCCATCCCTGGATTCTCCAAGCACTGGCTCCCCACCCACTCTCACCACAGCCGGGGACACATCCCACTGCCTGCCCAGTGTCCATCCATGGAGGTGACCACCATGTCCCCATCTCCCACCTCACCCACTGAAGGAGAAAATCTGTGTGAGATAGATGTCACCAACATGGCCATACACAGTGTCAGGCTGCTCATCTGCCTCTGTGGGCTGGCTGGGAATGGGGCTCTACTCTGCCTCCTCAAATTGAGAGAGGTTGTCTATGGCATCTTTAGCCTGGATGTCACTGATTCCTCTGCCTTCTCTTCACAGTTCCCTCTGCCCTCCTCTTCCTGGTGCAGGATGTGTCCTGCTTTCCTATCATGCCCCTGATGTACCTGAGTTTTCTTTTCCAGCTGTCAGTGGTCTCCTACTACTGGGCGCTGTTCCAGCTGATACTCAACAACCCTGTAGTATATATTCGCAAGCTGTTCTGGCCTTGCTGGTGCTGCAATTTCTTTCTGCGCCTGCGGTGGTTGGTGGTCAGTGTCAAATATAGGGCTTTCTTTGCTCTCTTCACTGTCATTCCCACAGTGACATACCTGTGTCTGTCACATGAGCAGGAGCACTGCGGGGCTGCTCTCATCTCCATATATGCCATCATCCTGTTCCTCTTTGTTGCACCCATGCTCATTTCCAGCACAATGGACATTGTCAAGAACAAGTCCGGCTCCCAGCACCAGCAACCCAAGAGACTCGATATTGTTATCTTCATCATTCTGCTCTTCACTATCCTACTCACCATCTGCAACTTCTTGTGGCAACTCGGCTACACCATTGTGCCCTCCCAGGATGTTTTTCTGCCCACTGCATCACCAGCAGCATCAAACCCTTCATGTACTTCTTGGCAGGGAGCTGCTGGTGGCCCTGCTCTGTGGAGTCCCTCTGGAACTCCCTCCAGAGGTTCTTTGAGGAGCAGAAAGGAAACACTGCCCGCAGAAGTGTTCCCCTCCCAACCTCAATGCTCTGAGCCTGTTGATCCCTTCCACTGCTCTGCTGAAGGACGCTGGAACAGAGACTGACAGTTTCCTGGAGTCATCTGATTAATAAATATCCGCAGGATCATGTGATGCTGTATTCCTGCGGAGAAGGGAGCCAGGGGCAGCGCCTTGGGGGAATTTTGAGGGATCTCTACAGGGAGCACATTGGAACATGGGTTTCCTCCTGCCTCCTGTATCCACATGGCTCCAAGCAGTGTAGCTGGGCTCAGAGCTGTTCCCCAGCTCTATTCCCAATAGAATGACCCTCACTGCCTCGACCCCAGAGAATGAATTCCATCTCCTCTGGCTCAACAGATGAGTTTCATGGTTTCTTGAAGGATCTCTTTTGAACAAGGAATGTGACACATTAAGGCCTGGGGACACTCCCAGCATGGGGCAGCAGTCATTTCCCAAATCCCTATGGGGCTGGTACCTCTGGATGGCAGGAGAGGACTTGGGATCACAGGGAGCATCCTCCCCCTTCTGTCCACCAGAAGCAGCTCTGCATTCCCAGCTGATGGGAAGAGACATCAGGGAGGGCTCCAGAGCTGGAGAGGAACAGCAACATTCCTTTAGACTTTCAGTGTGGATTTGTCACATTCTTTAATTCCAGAATAAGTAGTAAATCCTTCTCAGTAAGGTGAAGGGTCAATGGTGAACTCCACTGAACCCTTGAGCCTGTGACTGAAGAGTCCTTGCAATATGGAAGCTCACATCACCAGATGCTTGGATCATTTAATTCCACAGAAATCAGGGGGTTATGCTGCTGTTCTGCAGAATGGAAACATCCTCTAATTCCCCAGCATCCAAGTCCAAGGAAGCCCTTGACCACTTCCACCCTGAACTTGACCATCTCAGGAGGAGCTCAACAGCAAATCTGCACAGCAAGTTCAGCCACAATCCAGGCTGTACTGATCTTTGTCATTTTGTAACTGCCCTTAAATCAGATTTGGATTTATGTTTTCTGTTTGTTTCCACCGTGATAGTTCCAGACCCAGAATTTGTGCAATAAACAACATCCAGGCTTCACTGCTAAGCCTGTCCCTGGTGAACAGTGTCCAAAAGTGGCTTATTTCCTTCTTTTATGCCATTCTAAAGCCTCTGACTTGTCTGCAAGGAGGGCAGGTACCTGTCCCACAGCAGAGCCCTTCACAAGGCCTTCTGTGCCTGCATTGGCTGGGATGATGCTGACAGTGCCAAGATCTCCCCATTCCTCCTGGGAGCGACCTGCACAGAAGCCACAACTCTCTCTCGGGAGGAACTTGTCCCTCCTTTTCCCACGGCCTTAAATCCAGGGGAAACCAATGTGCCACTGCTTCTGGAATGGGAAGTGAGTGAAAGCCGTGGGTGCTGAGTCAGGCTTTGGAGACACACGTGAGGTTAAACATCTAAAAAGAATCTATTAACAGGGTTGTTAAAAATTATCAGAAGAGAGAGACTGACATCTGAGAGGGTTTTTTTCTTTCTGTCTCTTGTTTTCCCGTAAAGTAGAAACTTTCTGAGGTGGAACCTCTTGTCCAGGAAAGAACAATTCAGCCAGGGAGTTTCTGCCAAGGCAAGTGCAGAAGGATCAGGATCCTCCAATGTCATTTTTCTATTTCCAAGCACCATCCTTGTCTCCACTATCACCCAGTGCTGGGATTTAGGTTACTTTCTTATAGAGTTTTTTCCCAGAACTTGCTAGGACGCTGATTGCTGGGTGCTTGTGAGTACTCATGGGTGCTTAGGAAAGACAAAGGAGGCAGCTAAGTCAGGGACAGGGTGGCACCCGGACTTCACTTTGCTCTGGGCAGTTTTTGCTCTCGGTGGGAACTACCAAGACTGCTCGGCTCTGGACTGCAGTGACATCTCACCATCCCTCACCTAGAGCTCAGCTGGGAGTGACCCACCACCGTCTCTTCGTGTGTCCCCCAGGATTTCAGAACCTGTCCTCTCCCTGCCCTGCCGGGAGCTCCTGCCCCATTGCCCTGCACCCGCTGCTTCTTCACTTTTGTTTGAGGTTTCCCCACGCTGTGTTCTGCACTCTGTGCCTAGCCGGGACATTTCTACAGCTCCAGCTACTGCCGCTGAACCTCGGATACATCTCGTCCCCCAGGACTGCTGCTCGCTCTGGTAGCTTGTGACGCTAGCTGAGGGGGGAAGGTGCCAGAGGAAAACTGTAACTGGGTTGTTGGGTTTTTTTTTCTTCTCTCTAGTTCTGTTAGTTGTCAACACTATAGTTATTGTTGTTAACTTACCTTGTTAGACGCACTAGTAAAGAACTGTTATTCCTACCCTCACATCTTTGCCTGAGACCCTTTTAATTTTAGAATTATAACAAATCCAAGGGAGGCTTCCATTTTTGGTTCCCTAGCAGATACCCCTGTCTTTCCAAACTAAGACAAATGCATTAGGTTTTGCATGAGCAGGAATGTTAAATATCCTAACAGGTTTGCAATGAGCTCCAGGAGAAACTTGCTGTCAGGAAGGTTTTGTGGATATTCTTGTGCACAGTGATGCATGTCTGGATTATTGCTAATGCTGTAAGAGGTACAATTGAGTCAACCTAAGTTTTCCTAGTTCATTGAACCAAGAGACATAAACAAAGCTTGCCTTCTAACGATAGCATTACAAGCTCATTCTTCTAGTTAAGATTTAACAGTATTTGTGTTCTCCTTGCTACTATATTAGTTAAGCAACAGTGATGCTGCTCAGGCTGCAGATAAAGTCCTGCAAACAAGAAAGAAAGTGAATCTTAACTAGGCTATTAACTCAAATGAGTTATTCTAAGCCTGTTTTCCATTGGAGTTCTGGGCTTTGAAATTCATGTTGAATCAGATAAAGGCTGAGCTTTAAACTATGGCCTGATTCAGGTAATTTTGATTCCTGTATAGAAAGTCTAGATCAATAAATGCTAACAGAGGTAGACAGAACAGCTAGCTTGGATCATATTCCTGTGTTTTCAGATGTTGCCAAAGGCGTGGTTAGAAAAGCTGTAGTTAGAAACTGAAAAAGTGCTTGGGCCAGAGTGATTTGCAAACTGCAGAAGAAACTCCTTGTGACATGAATGACCTCCTTCATCCCAAATAATCTCAGAAAGGACTATGGGTACATGTAGAACCCTGCGTGGAGCTAAATAGCTCCCATGTCAGTGGAGTTTAATCAGATTGAAAGAGTGAGGGCACAGTCAGGTGAGTGTGGAAACCCTCCTTAAAGTGGTGAGATTCGTGAACTTCAGTGCTGTTATTTATGGTGCCACTGACAGGAATGACACTGCTGGGATCACTTAATTTACCTTTGTAGGTAAATTTGTAGTAAATCTGTACTGAGCAATTGTAAAGAGTAATTAAAAGTTCTCTGTCTCCTACTGGTTTATAGAGTGCATAAGTAGAAAAAAAGGTTTTAGTAAATCTTACTTTTATTTTGTTTTCCATGGGTGACCTTCATGCTACTTTAATGGTTGTACATGTGAGCATAAATTTTCGAATGATCAGTTTTCACATAGTGTCTCCTGAAATGCTTTTTTTTAAAAAAAAATAAGTAGTTGATAAGATACTAGTTATTTTTGACAGAATAAATTTCAAATTCAGTTATTTTCTGATACCTTTATACATGTGAATTCAATTGTCTCTTGTCATGCTATGAGAGTTTTTCTCAATCCCGTTTCCTCCTTGCTGGTTTTACAGGAGATTGAGGACTTAATTGTTAGTGTGCAGTAACTCATTTTTCATTCAATCACGTGGTCTTGGTGTGATAATGAAGGAAATGGAATGGGAGGATGGGCCCTAAAACATTAAAACAAATCCTAAGATAAAGGTCTGGTTTTTAATGGTCTAAAGGTTAATTAGCTTTAATTGCCACATGTTTGAATCCAGAGAGATTTCAAAGTTTCTTTAAAGAAAGCACTGTAACTTAAAAATATGTTTTGTTAACTTAATGGTTTAATACATTTAAATTAGCTAAGTAATTTGAAAGAAAATTACTTTGCCATCACTTTGAAACTTGCTTCCATTGGTTTCTAATGGGACTTGAATTCTTTTCCAGATATAATCTATTTCATGAGGGTGGCATCCTGTTGCAATAATCCTTCTCATTACAATTCTAGGGCTTTACTCCTTTTTTCCCTAATAACACTTTTGGCAACTAGTACAGAGCAGTTTCCTGTTTCAGGAGTACTCTGCTTTTAAAATAGCACTGAAGTTCTGTGCAGTTTGCCTAAGAGCTCTTCTTGATGACTAAACTGAGGGCTATCAAATACCTGCAATATTTCCAACATGCAGAAGGGACCTCAAAATCTCTGGGTTTGTTTGCATTTCCTGGACCTAAGAAAAAATGTCTGAGGGTTTGGAGAAAATAGTTTTGTCTTTGTTTGTTTTTTTTTTTTTTTTTTTTTTTTTTTGTTTGTTTGTTTGTTTGTGTCTTTTTTCAGTAGTAATTGTTGCAGAAAGCCTTTTCAAAAAAGCTGAGTGGGGCTGCAGCACAACTCATCTCAGTCAAGAATTCTGTACGCAGTGTTTCCAAACTGATGTTTCAAACCCCTGCACTACACAATGGGAGAAATCCTGATGGTTTTTTGCTCTATTAGAATATTGTTTCCAGTGCCTGATGCTGACTCATAAATGTCTGGTTTGACGTCTGAGGACTCCTGCTCCTCAAACACAGTAAGGATGGTGTACCTCAGTGCCTTTCTAGTTCAGTGCTGTTTCAAAAGCTTTCTTTAAGTAGCTGTAGCTGGTTCTGCAGTGTCTGAAAGTGTCAGAGTCTGGAATTATGAGGAATTTCTCTTTGCGTGTTTGAGAGATTTTAGAATCTCTGACAAACAGTGTTTTTAACCTTTGTTCACGGATAAAGAGCTTTTAGGCTCTAGAATGAAGCAGGGTTTTCAAGAGTGTGTATTAGAGAGTAGAATAGTGCATGGTTTTATCACAGGGTGAGAATTTTAGAGATCTGGGGATTTTAGGATGGCAGACTGGTAGAGGCAAGATGGAGGAAGCACATGGCTTTTGGGTTTCTTCTTCTTCCTCACCTGCCTCCATGTTCTGTTGTGAGGTGGCACATTGTAGTTGGCTTAGAGTAGAGTTTAACCTTCCAACATAGATAATAGTTATTGGTGAAGAATTATAAATACTGATTACGTAGAATGTAGTATAAATATCCACGCCACCCTGAGGGTGGGAACATAAGCCTTTTGCACTTTGTAGGGAACATTTTAGTATTGAACATTTGGACATTAGACATTAGGCTTTTTAGTATGGAGTATTGAACATTCAGCTTTTGGCATTGTGCTTTTAGTATTAGGTAGTTGGGCATTTGTACATTTTGTAGTTAGCTTTGGTATTTGAAATGATAAGAAAATAAATTATGAAGAAAACAACAAGAAAACCAGTTCTTTCAAGATCTCTGGCTGGTGAAAGCAAAACAAACTTTACATTCTCAGACAGAAAAGAAAACCAGCTGACCGGAACAGAAAACAGAAAAAAAATAATTTTTATGTAAATCCGAGATGAAAGGACTGAGCCTGCAGGGTATCTCATTAGACTGTTTGTGTGGTTTTTCTTGGTCTTGGAAAAGAAGTGCAGTGAAAGGGCACTTGACAAACTTGCCTCCTTTTCTAATGGCAAAAGCTCTTTGGAAAACTTCCAATACAATGACCATTTCACTTCAACTAAGCAGTGTCAGAAAACAGTCTTGTCCCATCAAACACGGAATAATACTATTATGTTGCCTTTGTTAATTTGATCGGTATCTTTATAAACTGATTCACTTAAAGAATAAAGAAAAATGAACAGTCTCTGAAGATGGAGAGACACTCAGATTATCTATTATTATTTATCTCTAAACATTTTTATGAGTTGTTCTTTATATTTCTCCATTAATTTAGAGATTTGTTTTAACTATTTTATTCCATTTTTTCTCACATTTCCTATGTCAGAGTCTGTTTGCACATCATTGCTTAGGTAGCCTAAAATAGTGGGATGAGTAAGCTCTGGGCATATTCAGTGGGTTGTATTCTCCTCTAGTTAAAAAAAAAAAAACAAAGCCCCATTTCTTCAGTTAACCCTATTTGTTTGCATTACAGGACTCTTTGCTCAGAAAGGATCATTTTCCATCACACAGATGTTTTTGGCCTAAAGCCTCTTTTCAGACCACGTGCAATGCAGCAATACAAGCAATAGTGTGGGAAGAGCATCCTTCAGATGGAAAGGTACTTTCCCCTATTAGTTACTAACAGTTCCACCAGCCTGTGGTGCAGATGCTCACCCATGTATTTACACAAGCTCCATAAAACAGAACATTCAGAAATATGCAAGAAAATGTGAAGTATCTATGAATACGCACAGCCAGCCACTGACAGTTCTTTCTGCTTCTGTGAGTGAGAGGAAAATAATGTTTTTACTAAAATCCAAGTCAGAAATAGCTAAAATTGGCATTTATATACGGCCAGAAACCACATGTCAGGTTTAAGTGGGTGGTGGAACGCTAAATTGAGCCAATAGTTAAACTCAGTGCTGTGGTGAATGTAACACGTTGAATTAGTCATGTGCTTTGTCCATTGAGGCAAAATGTTACTGAGAACTAATCCAAATTAAAGATTATCTAAAACGCAGTTATATGTTACGAAAAAGTTCATAAGTTTATTAAATTTGTTGTTGGTTGATGCCGTTCCTAAGTTTGTGAGTCAAATCACTTGTTCATTGTTAATAGAATAAATTACCTTGTCCCCCCCAACTGTACTTTCCCTATCTGTCGGGAAATGCAGCCTGCTGCTGCATCCCAAAACAATGTCCGCCACTAAGGAGGGGAAGATAACCACCGTGAATATGCAAACGTGAAAGACACAAGAGCCCATTTGACACCAAATGCCTCTAAAACAACGAGCCTACGTGACACCTCGAAAAACCAACAACATACTGCACCTGGGAAAAGGCTGAGCAATCCCCCACGGCACTTTCAGTTCGGAATGCGGTCACCATAATCTGAATGGGAGTCGACTAGAGTGACACCCCTGGACTGCGAGCGAGTCATTTTCTTCCCAAGGATTCTCGTGAGGACGGAAGCCCCAGCTCTGCACTAGAGGTAAAGCTGCACAATTCTTCCTTCTCCACGTCGTCTACGGCAGCAGCAGCAGCGGCGGTGTGCGCAACCGCAATCCCTCGGGCTCCCACCCCAAAGAGCTGATTTTCAATAAAGGCCATTTGAAAGGAGCTGGTCTCCTGACCATTTTTCATATTTGCATCTCATTATAGACTGCTTTGTAAATCATGCTGTAAGGACCTGGAGTAGTCTTCATCCTGGTTCCAAGTGTGTTAGTTATCAAGATCTTTCTATAAATGGTGTGCTTTTGGCAGCCAACAGTGGTGTAATTCTCCTCTACTGGCATTGAGGAAATTCCAAACTCTAGATCAAATATGTAGTAAACATTTACTGTATGGCACAATGTTTTAGATTTGTAATATACCATACTTAAAAACCCTCAAAACCACACAACCAAGCTGGGATGTACTGGTTCAAAACCACTGAATCCCAACAGGTATTGTTGTGTAGGGTGTTTTGAGTTCTAAATCTGTTGCATGAGTGCATGTTGCTGTCCTCAGTGTTTTTGCTCTTATTGATTTTTGTTAATAAAGCCCTCTGCTCATCTGGCAACTCGGGCACTGGGTAACAGAAGCATATTTGAGCTAGTTTCTGTATTGTGTTGGATTCAGTGATATTTGAGTAACTGCCACAATAGTGTTTAGCTCACTGGGAGTGTCAGCTAAACACTATTGTAGCAATTACTCCAATATCCAAAGTCCAGGCAGCTAAAGATCACACAAAACACTTGGCAAGCTCTTATGAAGCAGTGGGTAGCACCATTGTTGTCACAATATTCAGGTTCTTGACCTGTCTGATGGGGTGTTCCCTTGCTTGCCAGGCAAAGTGTTCCTTTCCTCCCGTGTCTCCTAACCATGGGAGTTGTTTGGGCTGTGTGGCATGGCCAGAACAACAGCTTTGGTTTGATGGTCCTGATTTAGGCTGAAATGTTGGAACAGAAAGCTTCCCAGCAAGGACTCCAAGGCAACATGATTTTCATACCTTATTATGCCCTTTCCCTTTTCTGTCCCTTTTTTTCTTGCTGGTGTGCTTCCCTTTCTCCAATCCAGTCTTTTCCTTCTCTTGCTTTTTATCTTGGTCCCAGTTTTGCTGCATCTATACGCAGATCTGGCATTTCTGATGCCATTACCTAGATAATCCAAATCTTCTGTGATGTTACTGGTGCAGTTACAGAAATTATTCTGGCCTTTGCTCTCCAGAAAATTACCAGCATTCTCCTTCAATTATCTGTGCAATTAATCTGGTTCTGATGTAACTTCCACATTCCTACGTGTGAAGCCCAGTTTTCTTTCATTTTTGCTGTCTGTACCTCTTGTCAGCTTCTCACCTGTGGCATTTTTCCATGCCATGCTCAACAAATTTCTGTGTCCCTGCAGCCCTAGTAGGTGTTTAAGACAAACTCTCTCCTTCTGCCATGCCTTTTCCCAGGTGGAAGGCCTTCTTTGGGCAAGAGCAGGTTTTTTAATCATTCAGAATGTCTACAAAAGGCTCGCCCAGCTACCCAGAGAAGTTAAATAAAACTGTCATGGCATCTCACTGAAACTGAACTGAAAGGTACTCGAGTACTTCATCACTGAAGATTAGTTATTTTAAGAAAAAGCTTCAATATTTTGTGATTTGTGGGCTTCCTGTTGTCTCAAAAGTTGTGCTGTCATTTCTATAAAGACAGAGATTCTATTTCCAAGGTGGCATCAATATTCCAAAGGTTTCCCAGGCTAACATAATGATTCTGTTTGGTATTCACAAAGATCAGAAGTGGTCTTTCAGAATAGTGGGTAAGAGAATGATCTGGGTAGAATAAAGACACATTAATTTTTATAAGTCTAGAATTAATATCAATAATACCCTTTTTAGTAAATTCAAGGGAAGCAAGAGGAGTTTTCTTTAAATAATCTCACTTCTATGATTTTTTTTCCCTTAGGCACTGCTTATCATGGAAATAAAAGGAGTGAATACAACAATACATAGAGGAAGTAATATTGGTCTGCTAAAACATTTGATTTAATTTAAAAGTAGCATGTCTATTGTCTCTGACCTGACTTCGAGACACTGGGGGGATGAGTTTTGATTCCTATGGAAAACTGCAGGACAGCGTTGTTCCAAGCCAGGAATTCATTGGAGGGTCATCATGTTCTTGGGAATTGCTTGAAGTTGGGATTAAATTTATTTCTGCATTTCCTGTCAGTTTCCCACACAAGCCAAAGTGTTTGGTCTGGGACATGCAGCTGGGAAAAACAGCTATTAAATAGTTTTTTTCCGTCTGATATGTCACAGGCTGGTCTAAATTTTAACTGAAATTTCAGGCAACTCTTCCCTGAACTTGGATTAAAAGAAGATTCCTACACATAGACACATTTTTGCAGCACTTTATTAGGAAGCTTGGCAAGTAATTGGATTTGAGCGTCCTTAGTCTTGGAAATAAGACCCTGTTTTAGAAGCTTTCAGCAAATTACTGAAGGTCTCCTGAGCTGTCAACCTGTCAATAGCAGCTTCCCATCCATCCTGGGAAACTCTGGACTGGGCACAACTTTTTCTCCTGGAGAGGTACTCCAGCAGCACTTTGCAGTGAGGGTTGGGGATTAATCCACAAGGAAGGGTTAAATCCATGATCACTGCTGGCCCCTTTCCAGCACAGAATTCCCATCTAAGGGGAGAGGAGCCTCTGAAATTGCCACTTCCAGCACAGCAACTGCTTTGTGCCAGTACCTGGAACCTGAGATTAATCCTGATGTCCCCCTCTGGAGTCCCTGAAGTGCTGGGTTATGGAAAATAGCCAAGACAATGGATCGATCCCTCGTGTCACCTGGTGGTTTTGAGCAAGGCACAGCAATTGGCAGTGGGTGTGTTCAGGGAGGGGAGCCATTGCTTCTCTTCCCAGCAAGGTCTGGGAAAGGCATCCCAGAGGATGAGGCTTGGAAAGGAGCTGTGAGCTGAGAAGTGGCTCAAATCCACCTGGGATGATCTGTGTTGGAAGGGACCTTACAGATCATCCTGTTCCCACCCCCTCCATGGTCAGGGACATCCTCCTGGGGTGTCCATGGAATTTTTTCAGTGCCAGGCTGGTGGAACAGGTTGGGCTTTCTCCCTGAGCCCAGTCCTGGGCAAGTTTGGGGTTTCCATGGGAAGGGGGCTGGCAGCTGTATTTCCAGAGCTGGGAGGCTCCATTCCTGGAAATGTTTCCAGTCCTGATGTTTGTTTTTCTCCAAACTTGGGCATTAAATTTCTTTCCTGAGTGAAGTTCCCTGGGTTGTTTGGACTGTGCACTGGGTGTTTAAGGGCTCTGTTGTCTCTTTCTCCTGAATGGAAGAGTGAGGAAACTGGGATGCTCCCGACTGTCACAGAGATGTGGGAACAGCCCAGTTCCAGCAAGGAATGTGGTGCCCAGCTTGTGGTGTGCATCCTGAGGTGGTCTGTCCTGTTGTTTATTCCTTAAAGTCTGTTGGAATGCTGGCCTGGGTATGGGAGGAGCCAAGTATCCTGGAGCTGTGAGTTTTTTCCTATCAGAAATCCATGATGGGGATGTTTTCCCTGGCTGTTTCAAGGGGAAGGAACAGCTTTGGAGTTGTTGCAGCCACAGGATGTAGTGGGTGCATCCCCTGAAAAACCAGTTCATCTGATTGTTCATCTGATTAGTCTGCCTCTGACCTGTGAATCCCAGGGAGCCTCCTGATGCCCTGGATATTCCACCACCTGCCTTTTGAGCCAGGAATTCCAGACCCAGTAAGTCAGTCGCATTCTATGTGAGCTGTCCCAATGGTTGGATGGGAGAGGGACCAAACACCCCATACTGCTGTTTGAGGCATTCCCAACTGGAATTGGGGCAAGTGGGGCATTTCAGACCTCTGAGGCCACAAGTTCAGTCTTGAATAGCATCCCCAGGGAATGCTGAGGTATCCCATGCCTGTGGCACTTGGCAACACAGCCCTGATGTGGAGCAAAAAGAGGAGGGGAGGTCCTGGGTTAGTGGGAGGATGTTTCTTGAATGGAATTCTAAGAGGCGCTGGTCATGCCATGGCACCATGTGGTGGTTTGGCTTGAAAGGGACACAAAGACCCTCTGGACTCTGTCATCCATGGCAAAGAACACATCCAAAACTGCCTCCTCGCCCTCATGGACAGCAGGAATGTCTTCCATAGCTCTTGTTTAGGAATGGGAATGGCTCTGGCAGGAGCACCTGGAGACCAGGTAAGAACAGCAATGGGATTGTTTTGGCTACTGCTGGATGTGGTTTTCTCTTTTCAAGATGTTCCTCTGATTGATATTTTCACAGTAGTTTCCTAGGCCTCATCTGAGGGAAATTCCAAAAGTTTGGAAGTAGTTGGGAAATAGTGGGGAAAAAATGTCAACCAGATCCATTTCTAGTAATTCTGAATTTCTCCCACAACACTGTTCTGGGGGAATGCTGGTTAAAGGATAAAGATGCAGAGGAACAAGTGTTGTAAATCCCCCTAGCTCTCTGACAGAGCAAACCTTCCAGTAATCCCTGTACATCTCTCTGAGACACTCTGGGATCATAAGGTTTTCTGGGAAAGCAAAACAAGGACAGAGATGAGGGAATGGGCTTCCAGTTAATAATGATTTGATGGACATAGGAATGATTCTTGTATGTTTGACACTCCCCTTTTAATTCCTGGTATAATTTTAAATTATTCTTTCAATAAATATTTTAAATCCGGGAATTTGAATTTGAGAGGAAATGGTGCAAAATAAATGCATGGAGAGATCATGGAATCCCAAAATGGTTTGAGTGGGAAGGGACCATAAGGATCACCTCATTCCATCCCCTGCCATTCCATCCACAGCCCAGGGTGCTCCAAGCCCCATCCAGCCTGGCCTTGGATGCTTCCATGGATGGGGCAGCTGTGATTTCTCTGAGTCTATGGGCACAGGAGGAAATTTCCAGCAGGAACTGAGATGTTTCCTTTGCTCTGTCCAGCCCCAGCAGGGTTTTGGGAGGCAGAGGATGTGGGAACAGGAGCTGTGCCCACTGCCTTGGAGAAGTCTCTGATGTCCCAAAACCCAGCAGAGCAGAGCTGGTGGTTTAATATTCCGGTAAAAAGAGAAACCAAGCCAGGAACAGCAATGAGCCGTGGAGCAGGGATGGTGTCCAGCAGAGGGGTGACCATCCACAGGGTGCCACCAGTCTGTCCCTGCTGCCCAGGTTTGGGATGAGCAGGCTGGTGACTATCCCTGTGTTTGCTCTGCAGGATGAGGAGGCCAACCCTGCTGAGGAGGAAGAGGAGGAGGTGTGGGAGGATGGAGACAGTGGCCACCAAAGGCTGGGGAAGGCACAGGGCCAGGTGGGAGATGCTGCCTTCCAAGGAGAGGGACTTGTCTGTCCCATGGGAATTTGGGGTGTGGGGCCAATGGAACAAAGGATTTGAGTCCATTTTCTTACTCAGGTTCTCATGTGCCTTAGGAGGTATTTGTGGAAAGGTCATTATCCCTAGTGGAATTCCTGAAAAACAGACTGAATATTTCTGAAGTGACCCAAACTTGCCTGCATGTATCTAAATGCAGCCCCCAATCTCTGATTTTGTGTACAGCTGGGATGAGACCTCAGCTGCTGTTACTTGCCAGCTCACAAGTTGTGTAGCTGAGAGTCTGCACCCCTGAAGGGCCAGGCTGTGTTTAAACAGAGAGCAAAGAGCTGGAGTCATTTCATAGCAGGGAACTTGGAAGCTGCATTCCAAACTTTTGCCCACATTTATTTTATCTCCCACGTGGAGGCACCTAAAGAAGCAGAGGTGAGGTGTTCCTGACAAAAGAACATCCAAATTCATCAGTGGTAGAGGGCTTAAAATTAAAATATGACTGGAGGTATCTTTAGGACACTTCCAATTCCTTAGTATATGAATGGAATTTCAATGAAATATCCAAATCCTGACAAGCTTGTATGAACTCCAAAGCCTCTGCAAGTCTTTTACAGGGAGGGAGACGAGAGTCTGGAGTCTCTCCCAAAAAACCAGCTTCTGGTTTGTTTGACCAGGCACAGGAATAATTGTGTATTCCCTGGGGCTGTCCTTATGGAGAAAGGTTCATTTGTGTGCCCTGGGTTTATTCAGTGTATCTTCAAAATGATGGAAACTGATTTTATTGAAATGTCAGAGGGGCCCCCAATGTTTTCCTCAGCCAGAGCTCGGAGCCAGCCCTGTGGGAAAGGGTTTAGTGCCCATTTTCCCAATCCCTTGAGGCAGCAGCTCTGGAGCACTTGAGCCAAACATGCCCGAGGTGCTGAGTGCTGGCAGGAGGCAAATCCAGGGATTGGACAGTGGGAATTTGCACTGCTCCTGGAATCCCAGACATAGAGCTGTGCTTCAGAGATCCCAGGAGATGCTGCCTCACTCAAACTTTGTTTAAAACTCAGCATCCTTCCTGCTCTTTTGGAATTATTGCTGCTCCCTTTACTGCTGTTCCCCAATATTGATATTGTTACTATTGTTGTCATTGTTATTACTACAATTATTAGTAGTATTATTGTTATTACTATTGTTAGTATTACTATTGTAAATTCCCACTCCAAGTCTTCCATAGCTCTTTGCTTCCCAGAGGTAGTTCTTTAGGAAAGCCCCTCCAGCCTGGGAAGGTGCTTTTGGCTCCAGACACATTCCCAGTCCCCAGGAGCAGCAGGACCTGTGCTGTTCCCAGCAGATGAGGCAGAGGTGCCTTCCCTTCCTTCCCTGCTGCACTTTGGCTTTTCAAGGGGTCTCTGGGTGTCTGAGGGAGAATTTCTTTGTAACTCCAGGGCAGAATTAGCCCTGGTCCCACTAAAAGCAGGAGGAGCTGTTTAATCCTTGGTTTTGGATACACGTTTTGTGTTTTCTCTCTGTTTCTGACACCGTGTGGTGAAATAGCAACTCCCAACTTTTCAGTGCTGCTCCCTGGAATAGTTTTTATTTGTGAAACCATGAATTCCCTACTGGAATCCCAGTCACAGCCCCCCAGATCAATGTGCACTTTAGGGTCTTACACCCTGACCAGGACAATTTTCTCTTTCTAGGCATGGAAAACACAGACTGGACTGGAGCCAGAATCCAGAATGGGGCAGTGAGGCAGCGTGCTCAGCTCAGGCTGGGGTTGGCACAGGGGGTGTTCCCTGTTGGATGACACCCGTGTGGGACAGATCCTTCTTTTCCTTTGTCCAAAGTCCAATGACAAAGGATTCAGTAACTCACAAGTGGGGCCTAGAATTAAAATGGTTCTGTTAAAAATAGTCATTGAATTCAGTCAGAAACAATGGGATCCTTTTTATGTATGAAAAAAGTAGGGAATAAAATGTTGAAAAGGGACACTTTTATGTGGTGTCACCTCTCTTTTTTTACGGATAAAACCCCACAGTGAACAATCAGAACACAAGTGGGAAAGCCAGGAGACTTTGAATTCCACAGTGGACTTAATTTCCATTTTCTCCTCTCTTTCAGGACAGGAAAAGCCACTTAACTTATCCCATCTTTGCCCAAAGCTTTGGTGTTCAAGCAGCCAAACCCAAAGGGCTCCAGCCCTGCCGGTCTCTGGTCCTGCCCATGGTGTGGGGTGAGTCCCCAGTTGTCCCCAGAGTGTCACAAACCCAGAGGGATCTGCCCTGGTTTCAGACTGTCCTTGCCCTGGTCCCTGCAGTCCTCAAAGCCTGGGACACAGAGAGCCCTGTCCAAAGGGGCCTTTGGCACCTTGTCAGGAATGTGGTGGCAGCCCCAGGAGCAGGTTGGAGGTGAGAGCTGGGGTAGTGTCTGACACTGATCCAAGGCAGGTCAGGGTTTCCCTGGGGGGGTTGGCCCCACACGCTGAGTTTAAGCAGGATCAGGGTGACAGATGCTGCATTTTGTGCACCCTGAGAGTTTCCGTCCTCCCTGGAGATTTCCTGCCGGGATGTGGCAGCGCAGGGAGCAGAATCAAACCTGCACCCCCCGTGGGCATTGCTGGCCTTTGTCTCTCTGTTGTGCCATCAGACCTGGGATCTGCTGCTGCCACTGTCACTGCCACCCCATCTGGGGGCTGTGCTCTCCTGGCAGCCCTTCCCAGCCCCACACACGAGCTCCAGTGGTGCCTCTGCGCCATGTTGGGAGTGTTTGCTGGGAATGTGCCTCATCCCTGGGTGTGTCATTTTGTTCCAGAGCAGACAGACAGAGCTTTTGGGTTTGTCAGCTTCAGAGTTTGACAAACCTCGTTGTTATTCTTCCTTTCAGGGATATTTCCAATCAAAGCAGTGCTTTTAGACCCACCTGAGAGTGTTTGCTTTGTCTTGGAGGTGGTTGTGTATTTGCACTGCAGGGAATGGATGTCCCCTTCCCAATTCAACCCAGCAGATCCCAAAGGCTCTTACAGGAATATTTATCCTTTGCTTCCCTTTGTGATAACTTAATCTCCACCCTGCCATGAGCCATTCCTTGAGTTCTTCTGGAGCAAACCTCATGGCAGAGGCAGTTTGCAAAGGAGCCCAGAGCTGTGTTTGGAGCAGAGGGAGCTGAGAGCTGCATCTGCCTCTGCTGTCTCAGCCAGCAACATCCACAGGAACAGCCTGGGCAGATGGGATTAGACGGAGCAAAATCCCTTCCTGGAAGAGGTTTTCTCCT
This sequence comes from Certhia americana, assembly GCA_018697195.1. Lineage (NCBI taxonomy): Eukaryota > Metazoa > Chordata > Aves > Passeriformes > Certhiidae > Certhia > Certhia americana. Next base: position 26,406 of record JAGMWU010000201.1, on the reverse strand, counting down.
GTGCACATCAGGCTTGGGGCAGGCAGTGAGCTTTGGAAATCAGCTGATTTCCCCCAGGAAGCATCACTCACATCAGCATGAATGACAGGACCTGTGCCCACCGCTCAGGATTTACTCAGGCACAGTCAAGAGCAAAGGTTGGTTTGGGTCTGAGAACTTGAAATAACTTTGAAAGAGAAGAAATCATCTTTTTCTTCTTCCTTCCTTTCTTTCAGATGCTGGAATTGCCTCTGTGGCCAGGTGCTGAGCTCTTGCTGCAGGGGACTGCCAGGCCTTAGTGGCTGTGAGTTTGTGTGCTTCTCATTGGGGAATTGGAAATAATTATTAATTATTAATTGCATAAATATTTTCTGAAACCTTTCCCCTTTGGTGCCCTACTGTGTGGGACAAGGGCTGAGAAAGCGAGCAGAGGAGTGGTCTCAAGATGACAAGGGCAGGAGAAAGGCACTGTGGGCAAAGGCACCTCCCTGGCACCAGCAGGACACTTGTGGGGAACAGAATGGACACTTTTTGAGGTTAAATGGAGCTGAGGAGTGGATAGTTAGGGGCAAAATCTCAGTTCATCTACAGGGAAATAAATAATGGATATTTTTGAGGGAAAAGCTGAGGTAATGAGTTCACCCACCTTGGCCCAAGTTCTGTTTGCACAAATTGGGACCAGATGTGAAGGTCAATCCAAAGCCTACTCAGCTCAACCTCTAAATCCCGGTGTTCTCTCCCAGAGTGGATCTAGCTGCTGCCCACCAGCCTGGCCAGAAGGGATCTGAACCTTGGATCTGTCTTGGCTTCTTTCTTCTTCCAGGAAAAGAATAGTTTCAGTTGGTTCAGATGAGATTCCAGGAGCCTCATCTCCCAGCACTTCCTGGGCAGCCGATCCACTCCCCAGACCCTCCTGCTCTCAGCGCCCACCCAGCCAGGGCCAACTGTGCCAAGGGGAATTTGTCCCAGCAGCAGCAGCAGCAGAAGGACACAAGCTCCCACCCTGGGACTTGGGTTGTCCCTCTGGGGGATGCTGGATCATTCCATATATTTGGCTGCTGAAATTTCCCAGCTCAGGGCTTTGGCTGACAGGGCAGCACAAAAATGGTTTTCTGTGTGGTGCCCACATTTGGGGCTCAGCTTTGCTAGTTCAGATGAATTAGGACTGTAGCCCTGAATTCCCTGCTGAATTCCTGCTGGAATAACCTCACAGTGTCTCCTGGGGTATGGATATTCTCACACAGAGCTGTCTATTTAACACCAGCTGTGCCAAGAACCAGAAGATGTTCCGAGGAAGCTCAGTGGGATCAGGACCAGGACAGGTTTATGTTCCATAGAATTTTCTATTTATAACCCTTTGTTATTTATTCATCCCCCAGCCCCACCCATGTCCCTGAGGGGCACTTGGCAGAGTCCCCTGGAATTGAGCAGATTCCACCCCTCTGAGCTCAGGCTCCAGTTGCTGTTTTGAAGCAAGAGAAGGCGGTGGCCAAACACACTCCTGGCCTGTGCTGAGGCAGCCCCTGTGCCCACGGGAGGACATCTCTCCCTGCAGGACCTGAGTTCATTCCAGAGCCTCAGGAGTGGCCTCTGGGAGTTCTTTGCCCTGAGGAAAGGATGCGCATCCCTTCCTTCAGGGCGCCTGCAGTGTGACCCACCTATCAGTTTCTTTCTATCAGTTCTGCACTTCCAACTGGCTCCCTGGAAAACTCCAAACTTAAATGGTTAGAGGTGGATGGAGTTTTGTTTGGATTAAGGCATCTCCGAGGGCATTGCTTGGGATTTAATTCCTGTGAAGGAAATTCCCTTGCCTTTAACACTGCTGATGGAGGATGTCCCCAGGCTGGAAGGGAAGGGATTGAGGGTGGCTGGGACAGACCTGGTGGCTGTGTGGGAGCTCCAGGAGGTCAGCACCAGGAATTGCTGTCTGAGCCCCTCTGGAAACCCAACGTGCTGACATTCCCAGGCTATGCCAGCTGTTCCTTAGGCTATTTTTGGGATGTCAGTGGGATCTGTCTGGGCTGCAGCATCTCTGGGTGTTTGTCCAGAGCAGCCCCTGGCCGAGAAGCTGTGGGCAGCCCTTAATCCGTGTCCATCCCAGCCTCAGCCTCTGCTGTGATTTTGGGCTGTGAACACTCACCTGCAGGAAACGCCCTTCTGCAGGCAGGACCAGCCCTGACACTCTCCAGAAGAACTCTGGCCATGGACCAAGGGAACCCTCAGGGCTTGTCTTGCTCATTTGTCCCTGGAAAGTGACATGGCATGAACACCTTTACAGCTGTTTGGGAAATGCTGGAAAGGACAGAAAATTAGGATTATGGGAAGAGTTTTGTGCTGTTAATGTCAGGTGTCAGCCAGTTGTGTCCTAGAGCCATTCCAGGGACTGATGTGTAAAGCAGCAGTAGCAGAAAATTTGTTAATTTACATAGGAATTCCCTTGCTGGCAGAAGTCATTCCTATCCCAGGCAGGACTTTGCTGAGATTGGTACTTGGAGGTGCTTAGAGCAGGGTGCTGAGGAGGCTAGGATTCTGAGTTCAATGCCCAAATGGGCCCATCACTTACCACCATTTGATTTAATGATCTTCGTTTCTCTTTCCCACTCAGCATCTTACACTCTGGAAATAAAGAATAAACAGTTTTCACTGGCTTTTAGAACCCAGAGATTTTTCATTGGAGAGCGTGGGCCACAAGAAAGTGGGGGTGGGGAGGAGGGATAATATCAGGTCTCACCCGACAGGTGTCGGATGAGCGGCCCGAGCAGAACCGAGCCCCGCGGGGTCCCGGTCCCGCACCGGACACAATCGGAGCAGCAGCGGCAGCGCCGGGTTCGGCTCCAGCGCCCTGCCCGGAGCGGCTCCTCCGGCCCGCGGCGATGCAGCCCCGCTCGTTTCGCCGGAGCACCCGGGGGTGCGGACACGGGGGACGGGGAGGCGGGCGCTGCGGTGGCCTCAGGGATGCCGGGGCTGAGGGTGCTCCGCATCTCCGCGGGGGCTGCGGGCGGGACCGGCCCGGCAGGAGCCGCCAGTCCGTGTCCGCCAGGGGGCGCCCCGCGGCGCTGAGGGTCCCGGTGCCGGCACGGGCGATCCCCGCGCCCCGCCCGCTCCCAGCCGCCATCCAGCGCCTGCTCCAGGGAAGCGCCGCCCTCCTGCTCGGCCCGGCACCGGCCGGATCTCTCTGGATCAGGCAGTGTCCCAAACGTATGGAAGTGCCCAGCATTCCTGGCTGGAATTTGATAGTGCCAGAACAGCCCTTCCACAGTGTTCCCATGGAGCTGGCACTGCCCAGCATTCCGGGCTGGAATTTGGGGATCCCAGCAAAGCCCTTCCATAGTGTCCCTGTGGAGCTGGCACTGCCCAGCGTCCCTGGACAGGGGCTGGGGGTTCCAGCACAGCCCCCCCAGAACATCCCGCTGCTTCTTTTAGCAGCATGTGATAAGCATATGCCAGGGCCCAGCTCATTGCAATGATCTTTTTCTCCTTAGAGTCATCATGGCACTTCTCTTTCAGGGATTTCCTACCTCAGCTGTGTTCTGAATTTGTTCACACGGAAAGCCCCAAGCTCTAGGGTCAGAAAATTCCTCAGGCTCTGGCCCATATCCTCCCATTCTCCACACCACTCAGGATTCTCCACACCTGGCTCTACTTCTGGGTCATGGGTCTCATTAGTCCCTCTGCAAATCACAGCCCTCATTCAAGAGAAGTTGCAGGCCTTATAGAGGAAACTTACCAGCTGAACTAGCAGGAAAGTGATATCCTTGGCATTCAAGGGAAGCTGAGCATTCTCAAAAGGTGGCATAACAGATTCAAAGGAGAAGAAGGAAAGGAAAGGCTGAAAAGCCTCATCCTCTGCTTCTTCTCTAACAAACTGGGTGCAATTATTAATAAACCCACAAAATACGCAACAGGAACTGGGACGCAGGATAGGATGATGCAACCATAAATCATATATACCTGGCACCAATGCCAGTACCTTTATAAACTTCCTCTAAATCATTATCACTGACCCCAGCACAATAGCTATGGTAATCTATGCCCCTCTACATGTTAGGGACAACACTGGAACTATTTCCGGTTAAGAAAATAAACCTAGGGTCCAGAAAGCTATTCAAACTTCCAAAAAAGCCTAGGGAAGAGGAAGACAGAAAGGTCTCCAGCAAGAGAGACATTATGAATTCAAGCAGCAACATGGCTACTGACTGCTTTATCCCATGACCAAGTACAACCAAAATGCAATCAGTACTGTGATAAACAAAATTCCCTGTTTGTTCTTATTCAGTAAGAGTTAGTTGTTAATGTTGTGGTTATTTGTTACCAATCATTGTTAAAAGTTGTTTTCCCAATTGTTCCCTTTTTACCCTAGTCTGTGTTTGCCAGTTTCATGTTTGTATCCCCATGTTCCCAGAATCCTCCCGTCGGAAGCTACATTTGTTGCACCCCGACTGCTGCTCCCAGACGTCCTTGCGCACTGACTATATGCAAATAAGGGGCATTTGGCCTAAATCGGACTCCCAAAACCACAAAACAACATATCACAGAACAATAAAAACAGCAGCACTACTCTGAGAAAACCTCAAGGAAGCATACACCAAGAGCTGAGTTCGGCCGTGTGGCCCTAAGTGCAATAGTACCTAGGCAGAGAGAGACACCCTAGACCGACGAGCCCTCATTGTCTTCTGGTGCTCTCGTGAGGATAGAAGCCCCAGCTCTGCCTGCATTCCTGCGGACAAAGCTGCTTTCCTCCTCCTGTGTGCCACCTCTGGGAGCGGCGGCGGTGTGTGCGCGACCCGTCGGGCCCCCCCCTCGAGCTGATCACTAATAAAGGCATTAAAAAGGAGAAAAAGCTCCTGCCCTTTTTCTTCAGTTGTGACATCCACAGAAAGACCAGCTCTAACTTTCCCTGACTGTGACATACAGAGGTGGCTTGCCCTGGGGCTGAACCTCTGTGACACCCCAGAGGTGGCTCCATACTGAGGACTCAGCTTTCTGTGGACACCAGAATTGTGCAGCTCCAATCTTCCCGTATCTTCTGGACACAACAGAGGTGCTGTCAACTTGGGCTGCCCTCTCTGTGACACCACAGCTGGCAGCTCCCATCTACCCCTGTCGGTGACATCAGAGAAGACAGCTCCAACTTCGGCTATCTGTGGCACCACATGAGGTGGCTCCACCTGGACTCAACTCCTGTACTCTACTGAATTACAGCTCCAATTTTACTGTTCCTGTGACCATCACAGGAAGGCAGCTCATACTTCCCCTGACGTGAATCACAGAGGTGGATGCCCTGGGCTGCCGCTCTTCACATCACAGATGTTCTACACCATGACTCAGCTCTCTTTACTCTACTGAATTGCAGCTCCAATTTGCATCTCTCTGTGACATCACAGATCGCCAGCTCCAACCTTCCCCTGTACTGTGACAACAAGAGGTGACTGCCCGTGGGCTGGCCCTCTCTGGCGGCAATCAACAGAGGTGGCTCCACCAGGGCTCGGGCTCTCTGTACTACCACCGACGGCATCTCCAACCTTCCTCTGTCTGTGACACCATAGAGGATGCCCCCACCAAGACTCACTCTTGTGTCCACAGCTGAGCAGCTCCATATTCCCCTGTCTGTGATCCACCAGGTGACTGCGCAATGCTGCCCCGCCGGAGAACACCACAGCTGTGCGAGCTTCCTATCTTCTTCCTGTCTGCGACATCGACAGAGGTGAATGCCTGGGCTGATTTCTTCCGTGACATCACAGAGGTGGCTCTATCATGGGCACATGCTCTCTTGACACCACAGCAGTGCAGCTCCACCCTTCTCCCAAAAAATAAATCTGTGACATCACAGAAAGGCAGCTCCATTTTTTCCCCCTGTCTGTGAAACCAGAGGTGGCTGCCCTAAGGGCTGCCCTTCCGGAGACACCACAGCTGTGAGCCTCCAATCTTCCCCTGACTGTGACATCACAGATGTGCTGCCTGGGGCTCTCCCTCTCTGTGACATCACAGAAGTGCTCCACCCGGATTTCAGCTCTCTGTGAACCACAGAAGTGCAGTCCCAACCTTCCCCCTTCTCTGTGAACACAGAGGTGGGCTTGCCCCGGGCTACCTTATCTCTGAAACCACGGCCCTGTCAAGCTCCAATATTTTCCAGTCTGTGAAACCACAGATGTGGCTGCCCAGAGCGGGCACTGTCGTTGACACCACAGAGGAGGACCAACCAAAGACTCAGCTTTTTTTTACACACAGCTTCATCTCCAATTTTCCCTATCTGTGACGACACAGAGTTGCTGCCCTGGGCTACCCTCCTGTTACATCACGAGGTGGCTCCACTAGGCCTCAGCTCTCTGTACGACCACAGAAGTGCTGCTCCAATCTTCCCCTGTCCGTGACACAACAGAGGTAGCTGCCCCAGGGATCCATCTCGTCACATTCACAGCGGTGCAGTCTCATCTTCCCCTATCTGTGACAACTCAGAGGTGCTGCCCTGCGGTTGCCTCTCTTTGACATCACAGTGGTTCCCCACCATGACTTAGCTCTCTGTACCACCACAGGAGTGGAGCCCCAAACTTCCTCTCTCTGGACTCACAGAAAGGTATCTCCAGCCTTCCCTGACGTGACTCACCGAGGTGGCTGCCCTGAAACTGCCCTCGTTCCCTGACACAAGCTGTGTGCAGCTCCAATCTTCTCCTATCTGGGACCCACAGATGTGGCTGCCCCAGAGCTGCATGTCTTTGACACCACAGATGAGGCCAACCAAACTCAGCTTTTTGTGACAACACACGTGCAGCTCTACTGCTCCCCTATCCGTGACGCCACACAATGTGAGTTGCCCCGGGCTCACCTTTCTCTGTGACGTCACAGGGTGGGCTCCGACCACGCCTCAGTGCTCTGTGACACCACAGATTTCACCTCCCTGAGGTTGCCGCTCTCTGTAACATCACAGGAAGTCTCCCCCCCAGGACTCCTCTCTCTGTGCCACCAAGAAGTGCGCCCAAACTTCCCCCTGTCTGAGACATCACAGAAAGGCACCTTAATTCTTCCCATTCTTGTGCATCAGAAGACATGACTCCCCTGGGGCTGCCTCTCTGTGACACCACAGGTGTGCACTCCAATCTTCCCTCTCTGACGACACCACAGAGGTGCTACCCTTGGGCTGACCATTCTTTGGCGCCAAAGCTGTGCATCCTCCCATTTTACGCCTGTCTGTGACATCAGAGAAAGTCAAGATCCAATCATCCCCTATCTGTGTACCCAGAGGTAGCTGGGACCTGCGGCCTGACCTATCTGTGACATCACAGAGGTGTCCCCCAGGACTGAGCTCTCTGTACCACCACAGGATGCAAGCTCCAATCTTCCCTGACCTGTTGTCCATTACAGAGGTGGCTGCTCTGGCTGACTATTCACTGTGCCATCACAGAGGTGGCCCCAACTAGACTCGGCTCCTGTGACACCAAGCATGCAGCTCCACCTTCCCCGTCTATGACATCTCAGAAAGGCACTCCGATCTTCCCCCTGCTGTGATATCCACAGAGGTGGCTGCTCCTGGGCTCCCCTGCCCGAAACTCCCCAAGCTGTGCAGCTCCATCTTCCCCTGGCTGTGACATCACAGAGGTGTTTGCCCTAGGCTGACTCTCTCTGTAACATCACAGAGGTGGCTCCACAGGCTCACGCAGTGAACACAGAAGTGCACTCCATCTCTTCCCTCATTCTGTGATACCACATGATAGGGAAAGCCCCAGGGCAGCAAACCTCTGAGGGTCCGCAAATGGTAGATTGAATCTGCAGCAGGTGAGTTTGAAAGAGTCGGCATTCGTGGGGCTGCTAGCACTGTGGATCACAGAGAGGGCGAGGCCTGGGGTCATTCTTCTGTGCCCCAGAGGGCACTTCTGTGGTGTCACAGAGAGCTGAGTCCTGGTGGAGCCACTTCTGTGATGTCACAGAGAGGGGAGCCCCAGGGCAGCCACCTCTGTGATGTCACAGTCAGGGGAAGGTTGGACCTGCCTTTCTGTGGTGTCACAGACAGAGGAAGATTGGAGCTGCACATCTGTAGTGTCACAGAGAGCTGAGTCCTGCTAGAGCCACCCCTGTGATGTCACAGTCAGGGGAAAGTTGGAGCTACCTTTCTGTGATGTCACAGACAGGGGAAGAATAGGGCTGCACTCCTGTGATGGTACAGAGAGCTGAGTCCTGGTGGGGACACCACAGAGGAGGCCCAACTAAGACTCAGCTTTTTGAGACACCACAGCTGTGCAGCTCCAATCTTCCCTATCTGTGACGGCACAGAGGTGGCTGCCCTGGGGCTACCCTATCTGTGACATCACAGAGGTGGCTCCACTAGGACTCAGCTCTCTGTGACACTACAGACGTGCAGCTCCAATCTTCCCCTGTCTGTGACATCACAGAAAGTCAGCTCCAATCTTCGTGAAATCAGAGGGATGGCTTCCCTGGTGCTGCCCTCACTCTGACACCAGAACTGTGCAGCTCCCTTCTTACCTGTCTGTGACATTTGTGAAAGCCAGCTCCAATCATCCCCTACCAGTGATACCTCAGAGGTAGTTGCCTGGGGCGGCCGTCTCTGTGACTCTTGGGCTGCCCTGTCTGTGACATCACAGAAGTGGCCCTACTGGGACTTAGCTCTCTGTGACACCACAGAAGTGCAGAAGCAACCTTCCCCTTCCTGTGACACCATAGAGATGTCTACCCCAGGGCTGCCCTCTCTGTGACATCACAGAGGGGTCCCCACCAGGACTCAGATGAGAAGCAAAGAATAAACAACCTAAAGAGCAAAAGAAAAGCCAAAAGTCTACTTTGCTTTCTTCTGAACAAGGACTTTCTGAAAAGGAAACTCCCACACCACTGAGCCACGGGTCTGAGCTCCTGCTGCTCTTGTGGGTTTTCAGTCCAGTGTTGTATCCCTTTTAACGAATGCTTTCCCCTCAAAACCCCTCCCCCAGAAACTGTAACCTGGCCTGGGTTACCTGCCCCTTTGAGTCTGACCTATGGCCTTCGGCCTGGTAACTTGACCCCGACACCAAAGGTGATAAAAACTCCTCTCCCCCCATGTGATCCCCCTTCTTGCCTCCGGATTCCCTTCATGGAATAAAGCTTTGGATTACATCCTGAGGTAAGGGCCTCTTTTGTAACTCTCTCTACCCTATCCTGTAGTTCCCCTCCTTCCAATACTCCCCCTAAATCTGAGCTGGCAGCTTGTGGTGGGGTGGAGGAACAGGGGAATTTACAGTCCAGAGCAGGTTCAAACAGTTCCAAGGAAAAGGAAGAAAAATCACAGTCTGGAGAACGTCTCTGCTTTAGCTAGCCAAGAGCTAACAAAAAGAAAAGGAGAGCTCTCTCTCACCGTCCACACTGCAGACAACACAGGCTGCACATGAAGGAAAGCTGAAAACTCCTGTTTTGTAAGCAACCACCTCAGTCATTCCACCGCTTTTCCTTCACTCTCAGATCCAGTTTGAAAGGTGAAAAATTTATTTCTGAGCTAAAGAGATGTATGGGGATACAATTCAGCATCACACCTGGACATTCCACCCCTTATCCTCATATCGTCAACTTACTTCCAACACTAGTACATACTGTAACTCTACAAACACATGTACAGTATACAGCTATAGACAGACAATTGCAGTGGCATTCAGCAAAAGCAATGATATTTACACATTATTTCTCATCAAACTATCAGATCTCCCTGGGGGTGCACGTTGTGTTGTTCCATCTTTCTGCATTATCCACCATGTGAAACCCGGTCCCTGAGCAAAGACAATCCCACGGATGTGTTTGTCTGTACTACTTGAGAGACAATAGATCCAAAATGTCTTTCCTAACAAACCTCTGACATGCCCCATGGGACTTGATCTCCGTCTGCTGTATGCAGGGCCTCAGACTGGGCAGGCCTTGCTTGGTTGGTGGAGCCTGACGTTGGTGGAGCCTTGGTTCGTGGTGGAGCCACTAAGCAAGTGGCCTTTGCTAAATGCTGCTCCCAGTTTTTAAAAGATCCCCCACCCAGTGCTTTCAAGGTGTTTTTTAACAGTTCATTGTACCTCTCCACTTTGCCTGCAGCTGGTGCATAGAAGAGACTACGGTACACCCACTCAATGTCATGTTCCCTGGCCCAGAATAAGAATAAGGCTATTCTTGAAATGAGTCCCATTGTGTGACTCAATCCTTTCAGGGGAACCGTTCCTCCGCAGGACTTGCTTTTCAAGCAAGGATGGTCTTCTGAGCAGTAGCATGAGGCATCGGGGAGGTCTCCAACCATCCAGTGGTGGCTTCTACTATGGTCAGCACATAGTGCTTGCTGTGGCATGTCTGGGGCAGGGTGATATAATCAATCTGCCAGAACTCCCCATACTTCTATTTGGACCACCGTCCCCCATAGCAGAGGGGCTTCACCCGCTTGGCCTGCTTGATCGTGGCACACACGTCTCACAGTTATGGATAACCTGAGCAATACTCTCCATGGTTAGATCCACCCATGGGTCTTGGGCCCACTTCTAGGTGGCATCTCTACCCTGATGGCCTGAGGCATCGTGGGCCCATCCAGCTAGTGCTAACTTTCCCTTGTGTTGCCAGTCGAAGTCTATCTTTGAGATCTCTATCTTTGCAGCCTGATCTACCTGCTCGTTGTTTCGGCGCTCCTCATTAGCCCGACTCTTGGGGACATGGACATCTACATGAGAAACTTTCACAGGTAGCTTCTTTACTCCAGTGGCAATGTCCTTCCACTCATCAGTAGCCCAGACTGGTTTCCCTCTACGGTGCCAATTAGCCTTCTTCCACTTCTCCAGCCATCCCCATACAGCATTGTCTACCATCCATGGAGCAGTGTAGAGGTAGAGCTTGGGCCATTTTTCTCTCTAAGCAATGTCCAGGGCCAGATGAATGGCTTGGAGCTCAGCAAATTAGTTTGATCCACCTTCTGCTGTTGTTTGGGTCTTCTCTACTGAATCAGTCTTTGTTTTACCTGGTCCTCGCTGCATGAAATAAGCGCAATTATCTCCACAGGTGTCTGGAGCAACAATATTTAGCAGCACGTGTTGAATTGCCTCCTTACAGCTGCCAATGTTAATTCCGATGCCACAATTCTTTGACAGCCAGCACCCTGCGCCCACTTCACCTGTGCCCTGTGGTTTCGCACTACAATTTTTGTAATCTGTTGCTCTTTCATTCTCATGGAGAAAAACTGTTGTCCTCATCTAGCACAGAACACTGTCAGCAGTGATGAGCTCCTTAGTATCGCTTCTGCCCAAACTTGCCTGTTGCTTTCCCCTAAAATCTTATAGGAACTTCTATTTGCACAATCTTCAACGGTCAGTCCTCTTTCTATTTCAACTTGTAAGATGCCTCCAGATTGCAGCCTCAGTGCACAATACTTCTCTGCTCCAAGTACCACCACGAACAATTCAGCTTTGCCAAGAGGAAAATGATCCGGAGAGCTGTCTCACAAAGAAAAATATACCGGTACAAAAAACATTTCCTGCAAATCCTCTTCTCATCGCTCATAATGTTTTGAATGCCTTGGACACAGACCGACTAATCCAGCAAGTGCTTCTCTCCGGCTTCATTTTGCTGAGCGAAAGCTACATGGATAGTTCTAACTCTGAAGAACAGAAAAGATAGGAGTGTACCTAAAGCTGAGGAAAAACTGCGTTCAACACTCCTTGGTTGTGTGTAGCACACGCACTGAAAAACGGCAAAACTGAATGCCAGGAGTAGGCTTCTGCTCTGGCTGTATCAGATAAGGTGAAGAACAAAGCTACAGTGTGTGAGCAGTCCTCTGGTGCCTTTCCACTTGGATCCTGACTCTGCGAAACTCAAAGCTTAGGACGGTAGCCAGTGCAGCGAAGGAAAGTGCTCATGGCAGGCTGGGTGTCCCTAGTTTGATGGGTGCAGTTAAAAATGTAAGCTGCAAGATCTTTCTTAGCTGGCAGTGTTGTGAGCTCAGTTTTTGCCAGGTATTTTCAAGTTCGTTAGCCGACTCTGAGTGAGTGAAAATGTTTTTGTTAAGGCAAAGGACTTGGTGTTTGCCTTTGCGTGTAGTGCAAAGAAGATTATATGAAGTTAGAAGGGAAAGCTCAGTGAACTCTTTTTGTGGTTCTGTACTGCAGATTTGAGAGCAGCGGAGTTTGCGACTCGGCTCTGCACTCGGGGGTTTCAGGCTGGGCTGCGTGTGCTTTCTTCTTTTGTGAGTCTGCCATGCCATCGTGTGGTTGTTTTGAAGAGCGCTAACTGTGCCCACAAAAACGGAAGGAAGACGAATCATTTAATCGTTGGCTGAGCAGTTTAAAAAGCAATTGCAGCTCAACCTCTTCCTTTAAAACATTTTCTCTGTGATCAGCTGTTTAACATGTAATTTGCACGCACCTGAAATGCATTCAGCTCCTTGGCAATATGCGCCTTCACTCAAGTTCTGTGTCCCATCCAAGCCTCTCAATTGCACAAATTGCAACTCCCTTCATAACATGCAGAAGCCGCTTGCAAAAAAAGAGTCCTCAGACAAAAAGCTGACTTTCTTACTCCTTCTATAGTTTATAAACTAGACAGAAGACAGTAGTGATTCACACTTTCTTTCTCACTTCTTCACATTTTTCCATGTCATTTCCTATTGATATCGGGACATTTTCTCAAAGCCCATCATAACAGCGAAGTGTTTCCAGCTGCAGTTGAGACTGAGAGCTGTTCCAGGGCAGAAAGCATTTGCTTGCCCTCTTCCTTGTGAAACTCGATAGCCGCAGCTCAATTACTTTCTCGCATTCGGAATTTCAATGTTGCGAGTCCAGGCAGCTAGAGATCAAACAGCTAGAATTGCTAAGACAAAAGATGTTCTGAATGTGGCTCTTTTTAGCATCATTTAGGTTGAGAACAAAGCACAGCGACTGTGTCTTCTTTTCCAGCTAGACCTGCTGTCACTTTTTCACTTTCACATCTTTTATTGTGAACATCTAGCTGCGCCTAAAGAAAAAAGCTCTAAAAGGAAAAACCGGTACAAAGCTGCACCTTCCCTTTGCCCTACGTGAAGCACAGCAAAGTCACTTATGCTCTCTGTCTCTCCATTTTTCAGCTGCATTTATCCTTTTATTGATTGAATCTCAGAGCCTGAATGTTAGCGCACTTGTTTCCACAGAGGGAAGGAAAAAGAAAAAGAATCAGCACAAGTAGCTCTCGTTGAACTGCCTCCTTACGAATTCTGATGGCAGGCTAGCGGCAACCAAGCTTGTTTTGCAGCCTAGTACACTGCGTACACCAAGCCGGTGCTCTGCCGCTTCCTACTTGGCCGGTTGTATCCTGTTGTGCGTTCATTCTCCCAGAACCGACTCGTCCTCTGTTTCATGCACGAAACACTCTTCCAGTAGCGAAGCGCTCCTGAAGCATTGCTTCTGTCAAAGAACGCCTGGCTCCTGCTCTTCCTTTCTGAACACCACATACCACATCATTCAGCCTCTCTTGTCATCTGAATCTAAAAAGACAGCTTCTCGGCTACATCTCGAGAAGAGAACGGTGCCTAGACATCAAGGCTGCTTCCCCCTGAAACTTGAATTTGGGACATAATTTCTTTGAGGGAGAGCAAGAGGGGCTCTTTGGAGCCTGGAAAACAAAAAGATATGATGGAAAATAAGCCTGAGGAAATGTCGTACTAAAAAAACAGTTGTTCTATAGCGAGTACGCATTGAAAAGCGGCAAAGCTGAAGGGCAACGCTGTGTGCTTCTGTTCTCGCAGGAGCTAATTTGCAGAAGATTCAAGACGCAGAGCACAGGGTACGTGTGAGCAGTTGTCCTGGCATGGTTCTCTGCACGAGACGTAGCCGAGAAGCTTGCCGTTTCAATTCAGATGACAAGAGAGGCAGAATCAGGGCCTAAGTGCCTCTTAGCAGGACAGTGCATGACCCAGACGTGCTTCGGCAGAAGCAAAACGTCGGAGGGCTTCGCTGCCGGCACAGTGTCCTGTGCGAGAAGTAGACGCCGATTCGGTCCCGGGAGAACGAAAGCGCGATAGAAGCCGAAGGACGAAGAGCGAAGCTGCAGAGCACCGGGCTGGTGTGCACAGCGGACTGGGTGTAGGAGTAGCGCGGCTGCCACGTCCCTTCAATCAGGATCGACAGTGACAAGTCATAAGGAAGCCTTTCAAGGAGAGCTTCTTTCAGAGCTGCTTGGAGAACACATATTTTAAATGACGCTTTCAGTTCTGCAAAATTCTGCAACCCCGAAAGGATCTGAGAGAGACTAGTGCCACCANGGCTTGAGGTTTAAGTGCATTAACTTCGGGTTAATTTTTCGAGCAGCAAGAGCATTCTCAGCTGATTCTAATTTTGAACGAACTTTTGGTGGACTGTTTTCGTTCGGTAGGGTTTTGGGGCAAACCCGGTGCACTGCTGCTTCATTCTTCATGTGTGATTTAGAGAGAAGTGAAGCTTTACCTTTGCATTCATCTTTGTCGCTGTTCAGAGCGTATATTACACACCCCCATGGTGTTGAGCATAATTTTCTCTTCTTTAGGTACACGCCCATGTTTTTTTCTTTGCAGCATCTTGACTATCTCTATATCGCTCTCGCACAGTGAATTGTAGGTGGACAGTAGCACTCGTTGTATTAGTCCACCTATGTCCAAGTCATTAAACAACAGCATCACGTTCCAGGCAATGGGAAGGGAGCAGACAGGGACATGTATTTTGTCCTGGCACATTTTTCTGGACAAAACTTTTCTTTGGGACTTTTGTCCTGTGAGGCTGTAATGTGCTCGGTGATGCTTTGCGTTGAAAAGAACTGTGTAAAAAGCACGGTGAAAATTGTAAAGGAAAGAGGACTGTCGCTTGACTGTGTCCCAAATTCAAGTTTCAGAGGGAAGCAGACTTGATGTCTGGGCGCCGTTCTCTCTCTACTCGACACGTAGCCGAGAAGTTGTCTGTGTAGATTCAGATGACAATGATGTGGTAAGTAGTGTTCAGAAAGAAAGTGCAGGAGACAGGCATGTTTTGTAGGAACCAAGGACTTAGGAGCTCTTCGCTGCCATCACAGTGTTGTGTGTGTAAGGTAGACAACAAGTCGCCTTGGGGAGAATGAAAACGCAACAATGTACAAGCAGTGTAGGAGGAAACTGCAGAGTACTGGCCGGCTGCGCACAGCGTACTTGCTGCAAGACAAGCTTGACTGCCACTAGCCTCCCAGCAGAATTTACTGTTACAATTGTAAGGAGGCAGTTCAACGGCAGCTATTATGCTGCTACTTATTCATTTTCCTGTCTTCTGTGGAAACAAACGAGCTAGAATTCAGGTGCTGAGATCCAAGCAGCACAAGAAAAGGAGCTGCGAAAAAATGATAGCCAGCGAACACAAGAGAATTGCTGTGTTTCATGTAGAGCAATAGAAACGTGCAGCTCTGCACATGTTTATGCTTCTAGGGCCTTTTTAATATAGATGCAGCTACTGGACGTAGGTGTAGAGGTCGCGAGAGTGAAAAAAGTGATAGCAGGTCCAGCTGAAAAAGAGGAGACAGAGCCACAGAGTATTTTGCTTTGTAGCTTAATTGCTGCTAAGAGAAGGGGATCCTTGAGAGGGTGTTTTGTCTTCGTAATTTTATCCGTGTGATATCTAGCTGTCTGGAC
Organism: Certhia americana; assembly: GCA_018697195.1. Classification (NCBI taxonomy): domain Eukaryota; kingdom Metazoa; phylum Chordata; class Aves; order Passeriformes; family Certhiidae; genus Certhia; species Certhia americana. The sequence goes on along the minus strand of JAGMWU010000201.1, from coordinate 10,835 downwards.
TTGGCAACACTAAAATTCAGTGTGAAAATGCTTGAGTTGCAGCTACGGGGCTTCACAAGGAAGAGGATTGGGCAGCAAATCCTTTATGCCTTGGCACATGTGTCAGTCTCAACTGCTGCTGTAACGACGGACTTTTGCTTCTTTGAAAAAATGTCCGGATATCTATAAGAGGAATAAAAATGTGTGAAGAAGTGAGAGAGAAAGTGCAAATCACAACTATTTTGTTTAGCTTACAAATTGCAAAGGGCCTATGAAAGCCGCCCCTAGCTACTAGATTTTTCGACTGAGGACTCTTTATTTGCAAACGGCTTCTGGATGTTTTGAAGGGGGGTTACAGTCTGTGTGAGTGAGAGGCTTGGATGGGACACAGAGCTTGAGAGAAAGTGCATATGGAATGGGAGCTGGATGGAATTCAGTGCGTGCAAGTTACATGTTGAGAAGCTGATCACACAGAAAATGAAAGGAAGAGGCTGTGCTGCAATTGCTTTATTATTGTGGCTTATAAACTGCTCAGCCAACAATGAAATGATTCCTTTTCCTTACCCACTACATGCAGGAACACATGTCGGTCTCCTAAAAGCCAGGATCCATGGTGGAGCTCTTCCCCTCACTGCCCCCTCTCGAATGGAGCTGAGTGAGGAAAGCGCTTGCCGTTTGCGTGGGCAGCGTCAGGGCTCTTCAAAACAACCACACGATGGCGCTGCAAACTCACAAAAGAAGGAAGCACAGAAAGCCCAGCCAGAAACCCCCGAGTGCAGAGTTTTCAGCTTTCCTTCACACGCAGCCTGTGTTGTCTGCAGTGTGGACGGTGAGAGAGAGCTCTCCTTTTCTTTTTGTTAGCTCTTGGCTAGCTAAAGCAGAGACGTTCTCCAGACTGTGATTTTTCTTCTTTTTCCTTGGAACTCTTTGAACCTGCTCTGGAGTGAAAACCCACAAGAGCAGCAGGAGCTCAGACCCGTGGCCCAGTGGTGTGGGAGTTTCCTTTTCAGAAAGTCCTTGTTCAGAAGAAAGCAAAGTGGACTCCTGGCTTTTCTTCTGCTCTTAAGTTGTTTATTCTTTGCTTCTCAGCTGTTTCAGCACACCAGGCTTAGTACCAGCCTGGCACGCAGGAGAAAAGCATCAAAATGTTCCCCGAATACACAGCTTCAAGTTCTTTGAAAGACAATTTACCCATTATCACCAAGAATGTACATGATTTCTCTTTGTCTTCCAGTAACTAACTGTATTTCTATTCACGTGATCCTACACTGCGACAAATTCTAAGCAATAGTTCTGTGACTCCAGCACTGCAGAATATGGGGCAGATAAGGAAGGCAAAAGCCTAAAAGCCATGAGGATCCTCCATCTTGCCTTCATCTGCTTGCCATTCCAACAAACCCAGAAATCTAAAATTCTCACCTTGTGATAAACTCCGTGTTATGCTAGTATCTAATGCACCTTCCTGAAAGTTCTGCTTCATGCCAGAGCCTAGGAAGCCTTTTCCATGGACAAAGGTTGAATAAAGTCTTTGCCAGAGGGTTTGGGTCCCTTAAAACATGCAGAGAAATACTTGTCAGAATTCTAGACTCCAACATCTCCCCTTTTTTGGGACCAAAATTTCTTCTTTGACAGCTTTGTGCATTGCTTGTCTGACATAATGAAGTAGTCATCGAACAAACATCAAAAGAATTTCAACATCCATTAGTACATATCAACCTAAGTTCAAATATTTTCTCCATGTGTGCAAATGAGCAACCTGATTGAACACATCCAACAAACATCCAAGTGTTTCAATCCTGCCTCTGTTGCTGCCTGTGGCAGAAAGAGAGCAGTTATAAATTTTTTTCCTTTGTTCCATGCGATGAAATTATCATCACAATTGGGATTATGCCTATCATCAGATCTTTTCCCTCTATGTTTTCACTCTTTTATCAATGAAATGTTAGATGTCAGCAAAGAAAATTTCCCAATGGTGCATGGGCCACCCTCAACATCTGAGGGAATGACAGGTGAAATCTGTCCCCACAAATGTGGACCATTCCTTTTGGCATCTGCAATGGAACCTAGTTGGATGGTGTGATCTGGAGTGACCTCTGTCACTTGGTTCTCATTCTGTTTTGACTCAGGAGAAATAACATTACACAAAATTCCACCTTCATTGAACCAGGATTTTCCACTTCCTGAGGTTCATAAGAAGCCTTAGGAGTAGATTTAGTCCAAGCATCCTGACCTTCCACTGGATTCAAGGTGAATTGTGGAAGTCCTGGAGGAGTATTTTTTGAAATCGGCCATTTATTTGCTGGCAAACATGTTGAAAATGGTTTCTTTGGTCTTGAGTGGGTGAAATCGATGGTGTCTAGGCCTGATGCATCGGCCAGAGTTTCCCATACCTCTTCTTTTTGTTGTCTCACTGGCAAAATTGCATCCCTTAAGGCAGCCAGTGAAAAGAGGAAACACAAACGTCATATCTGATCGAGCTTCATGCTCAATGGCTTTGTCTCATGTGGGAATATCTAACTTGCAACACAGCATGCACCACACTCTTCTATAAAATTCAGTCCACAGTTTTTTATATTAAAAGATGACCTGTGGCGTCAACAGCAGTCTGATTCACATCTGCATGCTCTTGTCTCCGTTCTTGGGGTTTTCTCTTTCTTGTTCTTGGACTCAGTAAGGTTTTATGCTTTTTTGCCGAAGTCCATTTCAGTCCTGCACCTGTTGAGACAAGAGCACACCCTCTGCCCCAGGTTATTAATGGAAATGAAAAAATGAGGAGTAGCCTCTGGCTCTCCCCTTTTCTGCTTACACAAAAGGGGTTGCAATATTTGTTTTCTCTCTCTTCTATTAATTTTTTCATAAACACTAGATAAAAATACAAATTTTCATTAGCACACTTGTTTTGCAGGATCTGGACAGTTCTTTTTTATGTGCCCGTGTTTTTCACATTTAAAACAGAGTCTTACTGCAAGTTTCTGTGGACATTTACTTATATAAAATTGTGTTGTTGCAATTCCAGATGAAGTTCTGCAAGGATTTTTGAAAGTCTCTCATCTTGTGCTTGAAGTAGTTTTCCGGTTTCTTGTCCTAGAACATTTGCCCGGATTGCCACGACGTGTTGAGGAGTGCTCACCTTTCTACATGTCTCTATCATTTCAGTTATCGTTGGATGACCAAGCATGGCACCGATGATGCATTTACATTCTGCATTAGCATTTGCAAAAGCGAGACTCCCCAGTAGACGTGGTTTTGCTGCTTCATCAGCCACTTGCCTTTCTATTGCTTGTGTGAGATGATCAGTGAATGAGGTGAAAGACCTTGCTTTACTTCTGTATAAATGCCTTCTGTTGTTCCAACTGGTGGAATTTGCAAAATTGCCTTTTATGCTGCCTCTTTGATATCTGTGAGCACCTCTCAAGGCAAGAGCGCTGAATGGTCTTCTGGTGCATCATATTCATCTCCGGCCAGTTGAGTGAGTGTGAAAGTTGCATGCGGTCCTGTTGCATATCTTTCTCTTAATTCACGGAGTGCTTTTTTCCATCTTGTATCCCATAACAGGAGCTGTGTGTCTGTAAGAAGTGCTGAGGCGATACTTTTACAGTCAAAGGGTACTGTATCGTAGTTGTTGAAAGTGCCTCTTAAAAGCTGTTTGAAATATGGACTTCCCAATCCATGCTTTTTTACTGCGTCCATTAAATTTTTAATGACCTGATGATTCAAGGGCCTTCATAGAGGATTTTGGTTTCGTCTTTCATATGTCACTGGTAATACAATATTTTCTTTGAATCCTTCCTTTCGCATTTGTGACCAGTCTGTTGAACTGGATGTATGTTTTGATTAATACTTCTTCACTGGAAACAAATCCATATCACCTTTCTGTGGATTTGTATTTTGCAAAGATGCAACTTCTACTTGACCATCGAGGTCCTGCATCCCATCACCCCTTCCCCCTTCTGTTTGACGAGTTGGGAAGGGTTTTTGAACCTGTGTACCATGAGGGAGTTGAGGAGATACGGCTGACACCACCACTGCAGATGGTATTGATTGTTAAGAAGAAAGAGTCAAGAGTTACTGTTAGCCATGTTTGTTGTTGCACAGATAATGTTTGGTTGGTATGACTGTTAAATATTGTTAATTGATAAAAAATCACTTACCTTGTACCCCTACTGTACCCCTATCCCAAGTTGCTGTATCCTGTTCCTTGTTCCTGTTCCCATCGGGTCCTGCCTCCACTGCTCCCCTACACATGACAGCTAATGGCTCCACCGGGTATGCAAACAATGTGAACTCTCATGGATGTGGGCGACTACCGGAAGTGAGACCACCACATGCAGACCCCTGAAGCTTGAAAGCTGATGTACAAATACCTTACCAAACCATGCTGGAAGACTGGGCAGAACAGCAGGCTATCTGTAAAGCCATTTGGTCATCTCGCCGTAACTACAACGGGACTCACTCAGAGTCAGCCCCTAGATCGCAAACAAGCCAAAAGTTGGGAAGTCTCCTATAGGGCTCCTGTGAGGTTGGAGACCTGAGCTCAGTGTTCAGGCAAAGCAGCTTGTACCTCCTCCTCCTCCTCATTGTCCATGAGGGGCAGTGGTAGTGAGCGCGACCCCTCGGGCCCCCAACGAGGCTGATCAAAGAAAGGCTTAAAAAGGGATCAGAAGGTCTCCTGGACTTTTCATTCAGCTCAGTTTTTGGCGGCTCATCCGGGATAGCTGACCACGCCTGAAGAGGACTCCAGCGGACAGCTGCAGGACGGCTTCCCCACCTGGGCCTCCAGGACCAGGTGGCAACCCCCGGACCCGGAGATCAGCCTGGGCAAGGACAACGCAGAGGAGTGATGGGACTGGTAAGACACCGGCGGTGGGATTGGGAGGCGAGCGTGTGGATGTATGAGTGAGAAAGGGGCCGGCAGCTCAGACCCCCGAAGCGAGTGTGGACCCCTCAGTACTGCGGTTCCGGGAACAGGGGGAAGCGAAGGGGGCCTAGTAAGGCTCAGAAGAATGAAAGAGGAGCCTCCTGGGGACAGAAGGGCCCCCCTCCAAGCGTGCATAGGTTTCCTTAGTGTATGGGTGGCATACATAGGGATAGGCCTCCCTATTGAAAGGACCAAGCGGTCTTCTCGGAATTATAAAAAATTAATTTTTTGTGTTTTTCTGTCATTCAGCTGTTTTTCTTCTGTTTCCCAAGAATGTAAAATTTTGTTTTCTCCAGAAAGAGATCTTGAAAGAAAGGGAGCGAGACTTTTCTTCTTGTTTTCTCTTCATTATTTATTATTTCTTATCATTACATTCTGCTCCTGACCTGCTGTCTTGGTTTGGAAAGACAGGGACCAAAGAAAAGGGAAACTTCCCTTGAGGTTTGTTATAATTCCAAAATTGAAGGAGAGGTCTTAGGCAACGATAAGGAGGGTAGGAATAACAGTTCTTTACTAGTTAGTCTAACAAGGTAAATTAACAATAATTACAATATTGACAACAAACAGAACTAGAGGAGGAAAAAAAAAAAACCAAAACAACAAATCAGTCACAGTTCTTCCT
>JAGMWU010000199.1:20115-41548 GCA_018697195.1 Certhia americana | reverse complement strand
GGGCAATTGCAATGGAACCTGTTTTGGTATTGTGAGTCATAGACGTAATCTCTGTTGCTTTGCTCCCATCCTGTTTTGCCTCAGAGAAATAAACCTTATACTTAAATTTCATTTCATTGAATCAAGAATTTCCAATTCCTGAGGGTCCCTAAGAAAGCCTTAGGAAGGGAATGGATTTTGTTCCCAACATCTCAGCTTCCCTGAATTCCCAGGGAAGTTCTGAAGGAATGTTTCTTGAAATCTAGCCATTCAACTGCTGATAAACCAACCAAACATGTTTTCAAATTATCCAAACATTTTTTAAAATTATTTCTTCTGATTTTGAATGAATTAATTCAATGATGTTCCTGCCTGATGTATGGCCAAAATTTTTCACCTGAAATGAATGAAATACAAGCTCATATCCTTATTGAATTTCATGCTCACGATTTGTTCTCAGGTGAGAAGTTGCTGTGATTTCAAAACAACCTGTATAACACTTTTTTATAAAATTCCAGTGCGGCAGTCCTTCATAAGGTCAAAGATTGACCAAGTCTGTGATGGTCAGCAGCAGTTCGGTTCACTCTGGCATGCTCTTGTCCCTTCTTTCCTGGGTTGTCTCTTGTCTGTTTCTGAACTCGCAAGTCCCATGATTTTTTCTCAAGTCCATTTTGTTCTGCCCCTGTTCAGATACAAACACAATTTCTTCTCCCGGTTATTTCTGAAATGAACTTTACCAAATGCGCAATGTTTCTGTTCCACCACTGCTGGCTCTGCTGTCCCACGCTGTGGTTTCCATGACAACCGGCCATTCCTTGGCGTTCTCAGTCCTGGACACCCCTGTCCCGTCTCCTTGGAGATGTGAAAAAAAACCCCCGAAAAAACCCCCTCTGGTCCCATCATGGCCCGCCTCTCCTGCTCTGGCCGCACCCTCTGGACACTCCTTCCCCCGAGTGAGCAGCTTGCTCCCCCCGAGCTCGCTGTGTCTGCGTACAGGACAGACCCGTGCTGAAACCTACCGCCCGCGGTCACGGCCGTTCTCTGTGCTCTCTCTCCTTTTCTCCCCACTCGGCTGGCTCCGTCACACACACCCCCTGCACAGGTTCACTCGTGCTGCCCGCACCACGCGATGCCCCACCGCACACACCTGGCACGGCCCCGTTCCCGCTGTGTCCCCCGCGTGCTCCCCGAATGGTTAGCAAGGTGCATGTTTCCCCTGCACCCACCAGGCTGAAGCCTTTTTCCGTCCCTCCTACTATTTCAGGAGTGAACTTTCCCCTCCCCCTGCTCTGGTGGGAGTTCTGGCTTGGGCCTGCTGTAAGACTGCAGCTTCAAGGCATTTTATCTTGTGTGCCTCTAAACTAACAACCACTGAGATTCTTTCTTGGTATCTCTGTGAAAATGCTCAGGTGTTCTGTGAAGAAAAGCTTTTTGTTGTCTGCTGTCTGAACGGCATCTCACCCACAGATGTGTCCTGTACAAAATCGTCTCCTGGAGCTTTCCTGTTCCCGTACTGCAGGTCCAAGTGGAGGAGTTTTCCCGATGTACCTTCGGAATTCCCCCTGTCTGGTCGAGATTACAGCACTCTCCTATGCAAGTTTCTGAGTTCTTTCCTATTTTTCAGAGTCCTTTCCTTTGTTTTTTCCTTTGGTGTTCTGCTTTTTTTTTTTTTTTGTTTGTTTGTTTTTTTTGGTGTTTTTTTTTTTTTTTTTTTTTTTTTTGTTTTGTTTTGTTTGTTTTGTTTTTTTTTCTTTATTCTTCTCTTTCTTCTTTTGCTGACTTGTGATTTGAGCTCTGGGCCCCTGATCTCGTTCACCTCCATCACTCATGGTGCCTTTCTCTCTTCTCTGCTGGTCTTCATGGTCTGAGCTTCTGCTGCAGCACATCCCACAGGGCGGCAAGCCATGCTCTCTCAGATGTGATGTAGAGCCACCCAGGGATGCCAATCTCAGAATTATATAAAATTATTTTTTTGTTGTTTTTCTGTATCTCTCTGCTTGGCCAGCTGTTTTTTTCTTCTGTTTCCCAGAATGTAATACAGTTTTTGTTTTTCACCCAGCCAGAGATCTTGAAAGAAATAACCGCGAGTTGTCTCTTCTGTGTTTTCTTCCATAATTTATTTTTTTTCTATCATCACAGTCTGTTCCTGACCTGCGAGTCTCTTGCAGTGCAGTTCAGCTCAAAGCACAAACCCTTTGCCCCAAATGCCCAATGCTCACTACAAAAATGCCTAATACAAATGCCTAGTGCTAAAAGCCTATGCTCAACTACTCACTACTAAAAGCCAATGCTCTAATGCCCCACACTAAAATGGTCTAATGCTAACTCCAAGGTGCAAAAACCCTAGTGTTCCCACCCTCAGGTGGCGTGGATATTTATTCTACCATCCACTACTTCAGTATTTATAATTCTACTCAATAACTATTATCTATGTTAGGAAGGTTGGCTCTATCTAGCCACCAGAATGTGCCACCTCACACAGAAGATGGGGCAAGGAAGAGAAGAAGAAACAACAAAAGCCATGTGCTTCCTCCATCTTGTCTTCACCTCTTGCCATCCTAAAAACCCCATCTAACTAAAATGCTCACCCTGTGATAAAACTACACACTATTCTACTGTTTAATACCACTGTTGAAAACTGCTTTCCATTCCCGAGCCTAAAAGCCCTTTTTTCCATGACAACGGTTTAAAACCCATTTGTCAAGATTCCTAAATCTCTCAAACATGCAAAGAGTTATTCATCACAATTCCAGATTCCAACACTTCTCCTCCGCAGATTTTCTGAGTTGTATCTCTGCTCTAGTGTTTCCCACTTTGTTCTTGGATCTCATATGTATTCCTAAATGTTTATCAATTGCTTTCACTAGACACTGATTAAGCTTTCTGAATTCGCACAAGTGTGAGGGGCTTGTTGCTTTATGTTGTTGCATTGGATTTTTTAATATTGTGGATAACTTCACACCATTTCTTTCTTTCCTACATGACTGATACTTGATTTAATATTGTTTCATCTTCATTTCATAAGGCCTCATTTTATCTGAGGTTAGGACACCCCACTGATCATGTGTACCATTCAGTTTCCATTTCTAGAGACTCCGAGAATAGAGTTCAGTAACTAATAGAATGTTCATGGATCCCAGCTCAAGATTTTGCTCCTCACTCTACAATTAACACACAGTTTCTTTAATCCCTTGTTGGGTTCATGTAACTTGGTATGACTGGTGTGTCCCTTTTTCCCCCGTTTGAGAAAATTTAGGGGATGGCCAACAAGCTTCTTCAGCACTCTGCCAAACCCAATCTTTCTCAAAGCATGCTTTCAAAATTCCGAGGTGCAAGGCAGATTTTGCCTTCTCATTACCTAGCACAACCTTGGCAAGGGGAAATGAAGATCAAATGCTTCTGCCTACTGATTTGCTCCTGCCTGCGAAACCCCTGATCCTGACCTTCTGTACACCACATTTGCCCTTCAGTGGCCTGCCAGAAGATGTTCCTATAGGAATGGGCACTGTTAGAATGGCTCTGCCTACATTCTAGTTCCCAACTCCTCTGTTCTCCAAAGAAGGAAACTTGAAGGTGCTCAACCCTGACCGCCGTCAGTCTGCAGGCAAAGGTCCCAAATTCATCTGGGCAAAGTTCTGTGCATCCTCTTGTCCCAAGGTACTTCCTCTCAGTCTTTTTCTGGTTTGTTTTTTTGAAGTCCAAGCAAAGTCCTTTTTAAATCAGCCGCAATATCATAATACATTTCTTTTCCGATACTTGAGGCCAGTGTCTCACTCCTTCTTTCATCTTCCTTTGGCTTTACTAATTGAGATTGGTACAAGGATAGCAACACAGCACACATCCTTTTCCGAGACAGCTTCCTCAAGCCACCTTGCTCTGCCTTGTCTCCCTAAACAGTATCCACGGCCCTTGAAGGAGTGGTTCACTTTCTAGGGTAAGCAGTGGGGGAAACATCTGACTTGGAGTCTGAAGGCAGGAAGAAGTGTCCTTTTTAAAAATAGCCACATCCTTAGGTGACTTTTCCACTGAATATATGTAACATAGAAATCAGGTATTTAGCAGAGACTTGCTTTCCTGCCAATAGAAACACCAAGAGCGAAATACGTTTTCTCCCTGACCTGCAAATCTCAATGTCCTTGTATTGAGGCATTCTCACCTTCACATATGGCATTGAAAAGACGAGTGGAAAGAAAAGTATGACACTACGTGCTGCTGTTGGAGGTCCGAGTGGAGGCCGACGTCGCTGGTGGGAGTGGTTTGTTCCTGGGGGACGTCCCCGATGGTGTCCCCCTGCGCCTGGGCCTCTCAGCAATTGCTGCTGTGCCCCTGCTCCTGTCCTGGTGACTCCTGGACTGACAGGCTGATTTGAGGCCCGACCGGTTGCTGCTGGGAGCGTCTGCGCTGGGGGGCATCCCGAAGGTGTCTAGCCTTCCGCCTGGGTCTCTCAGTCCTGATGCTGTGTCCTGTGGCTCCTTCCCGAGTACTCCTTGCAATCGTACAGCTGGACCCTGGGCCTGACCTTGCTGGTGGCAGAGGCTGCATCTGGGGGTGCCTGCAATGGTGTCTGCCGTAGGCCTGGGCCTCTCAGTCCTAGGTCCCCTGTCCTGTGGCTCCTGTCACAGCAGCTCCTTGGCGGACAGCTTGACCTCTGGGCCGACCTTGTCTGGCGGCTGCGCTGCGTCTGGGGGATGGCGGTGACAGTGTCCTCTCTTCGCCTGGGCCTCTCAGCCCTTCCGTCCTCTTCTGCTGCTCTATCATGGGGGACTCCTCAGACCGGACGCCTTGCTTTGTGTCCTCGACTCGCTGGCGTGGCATTTTTGCCTGTCGTCCGCGTCCCAGCACATCTGGAACAGAGCCTGTGCCCAGGTCTGTAGCTCTGCCTATGTTTGAGACTGCTGTTGCTTGGGCTGTGGGGGTGTCCGCGAGGAGAGTGGCAGAGACAGCTGCGATGTTTCATGTTGGTGTTTGCTGTGGTTGGTGGTCTCTGGAGGATGAGACTGGGGATCCGGACCCCATGACTCCGAGCTGTTGGGAGTCTTGAGCTGCTGGTCGTCTGTTCTTGGGAGCCATGGGAAAGGCTCCATCCTGACTGTATGGCCAGGCTGCGACCATTGAGCTCTGGTTCGCCTCCCAACAGAGGCTGCAAGGCAAAGCAGGTAGGTCAAATCCCTGGCCAGCCAGGTCAGAGCAGTGCGCGCCAGCACTCAAGGCTGGACAGGCTCTGCCAATCCAGCCTGGAACTGCCCTGGCCCCTGAGCAGTGCCCTCAGCCTGGGGGCACCCGCCCTGAGCCTTACCCGGGTGCTTTGCCTCGTACCCGTGCCAAGACCAGCACAGGCTGTCACAGCTCCCAGGTGTGGATATGGTTGCTTAGGCCGGCACAGCGGCCTGTGGGTGCCCTGGCACACAGGAGGAACACAGCAGCATTTTCACAGGGACTGCAGAAGCAAACAGGTCTTGCCTGAGCACAAAGTGTCTACAAGCACTGGGATTGTTCTTGGGCCAAGCTCTTCGGCTGCTTCTGCTTCAAGCCCTTGCTAGACACGGGTTTCCCTTCAGAGCATGGATGCAGCTTCCCAACCTACCCCTCTGCCTCGGCCTGCTCCCTGCTCCTGGCAAAGGCAATCCCTGGCATTGCACATGCTGTGTCCTCTTCCTCCTAGTTCTGCAAATGCATTGTTGTCCTTCCATGTTGGCTGTCTGATGGATAAAGGAAAGCTGATGAGTTCTGCTGCCCTGTCCTCATAAGAGGTACAGAGTGTCCCTGCTCTTCCCTCCGTGTTTTTCCAAGTTGTGCGTAAGCTGAAGCCGCAGGTTCATGTGGACGAGTGGCAGGGTCAGACTGCAGGACAGGGCATGTACATCACAGCACTTGCAGCCTCCTATCTTGTGAGGTCCAGGCAGAAGGACACCACCTGAAGTGGCCCTCTCGGATCCCCAAGATGAAAAAACCAAATTTTTTTTTTTTTTTTTTTTTTTTTTTTTTGTGAAGAATTCTTTCATGTCTACTGCATAGGGGGCACTGGAGGCATAAAATACCAGTGCGCGGCCTGTCCCTGCAGGGCAAACAGAAGCATGTGAGCTAGGCCCTGGTGCTGCTGAGCCCCTCTTGAGCCCCGGTGTTGAGGGCATGGCTCCTACCTGGATGCAGTCCCTGTGGAACCAGGCCCTTTTGCACGCTGGGCACACCATGGTTCTGAAAGTCTTCCTGTCATCCACAAGCTCCATGCAGATGAGGCATTCAGTGCCCGGCTCTGGAGTCACCTGCACATCCTGTTCTGGGCAGTGCTGATGGCAGTAGGAACTGGGGGCAAAGGGATGGGAAAAGGCGTGAGAAATGCTGGATACTTCTCCATGGGTGGCTATCAGTGTGCAGGAGGTACCTGTAGTGTGGAATATAATGAGTGACACAGCCGCCCTCCCCAGCACAGGGCAGGTGGAACCACCTGTTGCAGTCTTCCTCGCGGCACATGACAGTGGCCCCGCTCTGTCCGCAGACATAGCAGTGCTGGGAAGAGCCGAGCAGCCCCATCAGCAGCAACCTCCAGGTCTCCCCAGGCCGCCCCAGGCTCTGGGCAGGGTGCAGGATGTGGCCACTGCTGGGTCTCAGCTCACAGAGCTGCCTGGTGGAGGAGGCTCCTGTGGCAGAGCCTCTGTGGAGCTGCTGGGAGCCACACTTTGTCCCACAGCCATCTGCAAAGGGCAGCCTTTCTTTCCTGGGGTCTGGGCTAAGCTCTGGCAAATCATACCTTCTGTGCCGCCCGCCTGACGGCAAGGTGGATATCTCGTGGGAGAAAGCCCATGAGTCCAACACGGTCATTGTCTTGGCGAAAGAGCAGAGTGGCAAGAAACTGCAGAAAAGGGAAGGAACTGGTGAGGAGAGAATTGCAGGCACTGCCCATTGCAATGCTGGAGGGAGCGCCCAGAGCCACTCACCAGGCAGAACACGTGGGCACAGACCCCGTATTTCTCCAATTTGTCACCGCAGATGTCCAAGTCAGCCTCTACGTGGTGACACAGCATGCATGCTGCAGGGGACAGAGCCAATGGCACCGGGCACAAGCGCCTCTGCGGGGCTCTCAGCCTGCAGCATCTGCCCCAAGGGCTGAGCTCTGCCTGCCTGCCTGCCTGATGGGCAGGGCTGAAGGCCTTGGAGAGCAGGGGCCACTGTGGGCATGGGTGTCTCAACAGCTGCCCCCTGCTCCAGCTGGGCCCCACTTGGGCAGGAAGGAGACTCCCAGCCCTGGTGTGGCTGAGCAGCTCCTGCCTCCCCCTGCCTCTGCTCTGGGCCCCATGCTGGCCACCCTGACAGCCCCTGGGTCATGCTGTGGAAGGGCAGCTTTGCCCTCACCTTGCTCCCTGGCATCAGGGCCCTCCTGCTTCCTGTCCGACATGGCAGCTGTCAGCGGTGAGTCCCTGTGCAGGAACGTCACAGTCTCCTCCAGGTGCTGGTCCTTTCCCTCTGTGGGAGAAAAAACAGTGAGGGCAGTTTGCAGAACTGGCCCAGAGCCCCAAGGGCACTGCTCCTTGGGCAGCCCTGTGTGAGCCCTGCTCCTGTCTGCCTTCTCCTGCTGTCGCTGTGCTGAGGAACACTGCTGTATCCCCTGGAAGTTCCTCAGCTGATTCTGGGAAGGGAGAGGCAGGTGAGCCTACAGCACAGGCCCAGATCCCTGAGGTGTGGGGCCCCTCTGGTCCCTGGGCAGCCGTGTCCCTGCTCTGCCTTCTCCTCCCGTTGTCAGGTCACACTGACACACAGCCTGAGCCCAGCGTTCCCTTTGTGGCCTCGGTGGCACAGGTCACAATGGCCACGCTGACATCAGCATTTCGTACCCAAAATCGAGGCAGCTGTGGCCTCAGTCCCCTGGCAACATCTTGAGGCGGCCCCCTTGGGCACCAAGGTTCTGAGATGAGTCCAAGACTTTGGTCAGTGCAGAAGCAGTGCAGGAACTCCTGCAGCAAGTGCAGGGTCAAATGCCAGGTCCCAGGGCATCCATTGAGTGTGGCACTGTAGACAGTGTAGAAAGGTGCTGTTCAGGCAGTGCCACTCTTGGCCTCCAGCCCTGGCCAAGGGAAATCTCTGCTCCTGCCCCTGGCAGCCAGTTCCCGGGAGTGCTTTTGCACAGTCTCTTGCACTGGAGAGATTGAAAACCTGCTCTAGGTGAACAGACGTTTTCGTCAAGACCTGTTTGGATAAAACTGAGAGGGACCTGAATTGATGACACTACTGATCACCATTGGGAGCAGGAAATAAAGCTGGAGACCACCACAGCTGCCTCCCACCCTCAATTATCCTGTCATCCTATGAACTTGCAACTTTGACATTTCATATTCAATGGAAAAGTTCATATTGAGCTCCTGAGAAATGTCGTCTTTTACACTGACTCAGTGGAAACCCAGAGAATTCAATGGGAGTTTTCTGTGTCCATCTCAATGGAGAGCTTGCAACAGTCCTCAACTCACAAGTCAAATGCAGGTGGATGCTTTTCCCACATTAAAGGAACTTGGCCAGTTTGATCCATGCTTTCCTACTAGCCAACATATTGAAAAAAATCAAGAGGAGAAGCACAAACAGTTCTTGTAGACATTTCTCATTCGTGTCTTTGCAGGCATGCTACTGAAAAGTCCAAATCAATGACTTCTAGAACAATCAGTGGCATCCCTGGAAACAGGGCAAAGGCTTACAAGCAGGGATACCCTGCACCTGCCTGATGCTGGGGCAGCAGGAGTTCATCCATTTTCCTGTCTCCATGGGATAGGCACCTTGGGTGGAAAACAATGCCTTCACTGAACTAGGAGAGAGGCACAGCTGCTGCAATGCCAGGGATTGCCTTTGCCCAGGAGGCAGGGAGGAGAAAGAGGCAGAGGGGAAGGTTGGGAAGCTGCACCCAGGGCTCTGCAGGGAACCCGTGTCTCAGCAAGGGCTCAAAGCAGAAGGAGCCAGAAGAGCTTGGCCGGACTGTCCCAAGCTGTGGACACTTTGTCCTCAGTGCCAAGAACCCCTTTGATTCTCCTGCCTCTGGGCACTGCTTCTGTGCTGCTCCCACAAGTTATATACAGACACAGAGCTACCTGCTCTCCCTCAAGCCTGTTCAGCACTGGACAGCAGGACACAGATTAAAAACTTTACTTGGGGTAAAAACACAGAGTTTAGAACATGTGCAGGTTCATTCCAGAACTGTACTATGTCATTACAATCTGGGCCTAACTGATTTATATCTTTCTTTTTCCCTGTGTTTGTAACATTCCATATTGTGTGATTAAGTAACTGCTTATGGTTTGGCCTAAACATGGTCAATTTTCCAATGTAACAAGGTCCACCCACCTGTTTACTTGGAATTCCAGCCCAGGCTTGATCTCCACAAATCAACAAGATTCCATTGGGTAATTTCAATCCCTGTGTATTTTTGCTCCACATATGGCCATATACCTTGGTTCTGGGGCAAAAGGCACTAGACTCATCACCTCTGAGTCTATAAATGACATTGTTGGGCTGTACAGTAACTTTCACTGACTTGCTATTGCTGTCAGATATCTGTTTCACTTGTTGTGCATCACCTTTAAAATACATCCATCCATCCTTTGGCTGTAATAATCCTAACAAATTTAATTCTTGGGGCTCAACCCGTGTATGCTTCCATTGAATTACTATTTGTCCCATCCAGCAAGCATTCCCATCAATCCCAAGTTTCAGAGTTTGGCACATTGTGTTTGCTTCAGTCAGATTCATTGTTGCCCGTGTTCTATCTTGTACCAGATCCCTAAATTTTCTGGCCTCAGTCCATGTCACCCGAATTAGGCAGGCCCTAGAAGGATGCCCTGGGGCAGCCATGGATAAACAAAAGGATTGCTGTCCTGTCAGGTTGGCAAATGTTACCCATCTATTTTCCCTGGGATTAATTTGCACTGCAGGACGTTCATTAGTTACTGTTTTCCATAGCCCAATTAAGAGCATGCCTGATTTCCCATTGAGTAACCACATTTTTCCAGCTTGTTGATTTCACATGATAATGAATTGGAATCCAAATATACTTGCCACGCTTCTTGGTTAGGGGAACTGCATATTTTTCCAATCTCCCTCCTACACCATGCCAAACTAATATTCTGATCGTTGGGCTCCTTGGGTGCTTATGCCCTGTTGTCAGCAAAAAATCAATAACTTTATCTGTTACTTTCCATTCCTTCGTAATACACATTCTACACAAGGTACAATTCCAAAATTGCCCTTTTTTATACCATTGCTTTTGACACCCTTCCCACGGTTATAAAATCCAACAGGTACAGTCACAATTGTCCTTGCAGCCAAATCCACTCATTTAACTTTTGTCTGGCTGGTCTCTGTCTCTGGAGTCGTGCTTCTGTCACTTATCCATGGCTTCATCCACTTCACTGGGAGCCATCTAGTGCCACAATCTGTAAGGACACATGCCAACCCCCTACCAGAGGTTATCAGTGGCACAGGACCTGTCCATTCCGCGGAAATTGCATCTTTTACTCTGCTAAAATAGGATCGTTCAAAAGTTTTAAACCATCTCCTAAATCCCTAGCATGAATCACTGCAGGTGGCATATCTCACCCGGCGGCTAAATGTAAATAATTCATTGCATATACTGCTTGTTTTATCATTTGGAATTAACCCAGTGTCCCCCTCTTTCTGTTTTTGAGGCAAACGCTTCAGTGTTTGATGTGTTCTTTCTACAACGGCCTGTCCTGTGGAGGAACGTGGAGTACCTGTAAGACGATGGATACCCCAGAGCTGTAAAAATGGCGATGTTGCTTTTGCCACATAGCCAGGCCCATTATTTGTTTGAATTTCCTGAGGGATTCCTAATGCTGCCAACGAAGCACGTAAATGCCTGTGTACATGCTTACTAGCCTCACCAGATTGTGCTGTAGCCCAACTAGCTAAAGAAAAGGTATCAATAACTACATGTGCATGCTTAAGTTGCCCAAATTCAGCTACACGTGTAACATCCATCTGCCAAACTTTTAGTGGTCCTAGCCCACGAGGATTCACCCCCCGGTGCAATCCTCCTTTAAATTGTTGGCAATCGGGACACGCTTGCACTAAGCTCTGAGCATCGCTAGCAGTAAGACCAAACTGACGCTGGAGTACAGCAGCAGCCTGAGAAAATAGCTCATGTGATCTTGGAGCTTGCTGAAATCTATCTGTGGGTGGCACAGCCCAGGCAGGTGCCACAAGGGAATCTGCCCGATCATCTCCTGCAGCCAAGCATTCTTCTAAGTCAGAAGGAATTCTACTGTGAGTAATCAAGTAAGCATGCTGCCTGTGGGTCAGTAAATCCCACAGTTCTCACAACTGTTGCCACAATACCTGATTACTTACTTCCTTTAAAATGGCTTGCTCCAAACGCCCCATTTTGCCAACAACATAGACTGAGTCTGAAACCACATTCACAGGCTTAGCATTCCACAGCTCAAAAACTCTAACAACGGCTCTCAATTCCAACACTTGCACTGACCCTTCTACATCTGTCCAAACTTCTTCCTTCCACTCACCATCCTACAGCCAAGTAATAGCTGCACGCTGAGTCTGCTTGCTTGCATCTGAAAACACAGTAGAACCTTTCACAGGGGTTACAGAATATTTAGGTATCTCTTCTATTTTACATGATGACAAGAGTGTCATTGCTTTGTGTGGTGGATAATGCACCTTCACCTGACTCCCATATTCCAGGAGTGCTATTTGCATTTCCACAGACTGTTGCAATGCCCACTGTAAATATTCTGCTACCAAAAGTACCACAATATAATCTGGATCGCTTCCCTTTATTTCCATAACGCTACTTCTTCCTTTCATAATTTACTGAGCAATTGTCTCTAAACAAGAGGTGACAGTTTTTTTGTGGAGAGTCTGACAGAAAGATCCACTCCAAAATAATCAGTGGGACTTTTCTCTCAATCTTCCATTGCTTCAAAGCTGCATTAGGATGTTGCAATTTAACAACCATCAGACCTAATTCACATTCTGAATTCCCCTGTGATGTATATCCCTGAACAATTTTCTTAGAAACTGTTTGCAGCGCTTGCTGTGCTGCAGGTGTTAATGCTCTCTGTGCATAAGCACCACCGCCCCTTTTAGCAATTGTAGTAATGGTCCCAAGTGCTCAATGGTTATTCCACAGGTATTTCTAATCCAATTTATGTCACCCACTAACTTCTGTGCATCAGCTAATGTTATAATCTCATTTCTGATTGTTAATTTCTGTGGCCTTATCTCACTTCCTGTGATAGTCCAACCCAAATATCTCCAGCAGCTTTCCCTCTGAACTCTTTCTGGTGCAA
Source organism: Certhia americana (assembly GCA_018697195.1). Classification (NCBI taxonomy): domain Eukaryota; kingdom Metazoa; phylum Chordata; class Aves; order Passeriformes; family Certhiidae; genus Certhia; species Certhia americana. The sequence goes on along the minus strand of JAGMWU010000199.1, from coordinate 29,267 downwards.
TTTGCAAACCCATATTGGCCAATTCAGTTTCCAAGTCAGTCAACAAAGAACTGTCAAGTGGTTCTCCTGCTATTAGGATACTATCCATATAATGGCAAATGATTAAGGCATGCTTTTTATGGCAAATGGGATCCAATGCCCATGCTGCATACATTTGACACATTGAGGGAGAATTTTTCATTCCTTGGGGTAAACATACCTAGTGATATTATTTCATGGGTTCTTTTTGTTGATTGAAGGCATGGAAATAGCAAATTTTGGGCAGTCATCTGGGTGTAATGGAATTGGGAAGAACAATCTTTTCAATCACTAATCAAAAGATCCCAATGTTCTGGTATCATGTTGGCAGATGGGAGACCTGGTTGTAATGCACCCACAATGCCTTCCATAACCTGCTTAACTTTACCCAGTTGAGGCAACAATTGCCATTTTCCTCTTTGCTTTGGAATGGTAAGCACAGGAACATTCCAAGGGCTGTTAGAAAGAACAATATGACCCTTGTCCAATTGTTCCTGTAGCAATTCCTGTAGGTGGGCAATCTTTCCAGTGTTCAGCAGCCATTGATCAACCCATGTAGGAGTATCTGTTAACCATGTGAACTTTTGCATTGGTCACGCCCCCTAAAAATCCTCTCCTCCTGAGGTAAGCTGAAGCCCCATTTGACTGAACACATCCCTTCCCAGGAAGCAAACTGTGCTTCTCATTACATATTGATGGTCGTGTTGATGCCTGTAAGCCATCAGGTAGTGAAAAACTAATTGACAATTTATTGATCTGAGTCATTTGAATTCCTCCCAGCCCCATTCCTGGTGTCTGTAGGTTCTGTAAGGGCCAATGTTGAGGCCATTTTTCCCTAGGAACAATGGTAACGTCCACGCCAGTATCCAGCAACATTTTAAAATGTAAAGTGGTGTTGTGGGGTCCCATTACTTTAACTTCTTTGATTGGTTTGCATTTGTCAATTTCCATAGGAAAGTAAAGCTCTGGTTCTGCAGTTGAGCCAAATCCTCCATCTCCTCTAATCATTTCATTGCTATTAGAGACCATAGCTTTGAATGGTCCCAGCTGTCCAAATTTGCCCCTGCTGGGATGACAACCGGAGGCCTGGGCATGCACACCATCATTCCTTTGTTACCAGTATAATCTGCATCAATTACTCCAGGTAAAACAAATACACCTTTAAGCATTGTTGATGATGTGCCTAATAGCAAAGCATTCAGTCCCCTCCCCAAGGGTGCATTTCTGTTGGTAGGGATACATTGTTCCGGGTTTTTACTGAGGGTCATGGCTGTTGCTGTTGCCACATCCACTCTGGCGCTTCCTGCCTGCTTCCCAAGGGGGTCCCATCTTTTTAGAAGTTTGAACAGCAATCTTGTGCACCATGGCCAAATTTATGTCAGCGATTACAAGTTCCACTATATCCCATCACTCGAAAGTGACAGCATTGTTTGTTGTCCTCCCCCCTTCCTTTTTACTTTGCATTGGCCCTTAAGATGTCTCAGTTTACCACAACTGAAACCTTTTGAACCTTGATTGTTTTTTCCTGGTTGAATCAAGGGTTTCAAAGTTGCGGCAAATGCATTAGCCATGTGTCCAGCTTTTTCCTCAGCTGTGCCAACTTTAGAGCAAGCTTCATTCATATCCACCAAGGTCGCTGATGTTGGCAGCACCTGTAACAATCGCTTACAAGTCGGGTTAGCATTTTCTACAGCCAAGATCAGAAGCGAGGCTTCTCTTACAGGCTCAGTAAGTGGTGCTTTGTCTAAAGCATTTTTCAGTCTATCTAAGAACTGCATATACAATTCTTTAACATCTTGTGTCATTTTAACATAAGAGGCATTTGGTTTCCCATCTTCCGATAATGTTTTTTAGCTTCCCTTGCTAGGGGGAAGGGACTAGTCATCCCTTGTGACAGCCTTAAAATTTCATTGTGCAGTCGTGCTTGTACTTGTGCATCAGCAAAGGGTCCCTGGCCCAGTAACACAGCTACAGAAGTTCCCCTTAATGGATCCCCATCAATCCTTTCCCGATTGTTAACTGCAGCAATTTGACACAAATCAGACCACCTTGTTCGCCATACCAATTCTTGCATAGGTGTTAGTATCAGTCTGGCTATTTGTCTGCAATCAAAAGGAGTTAAAAGTGATCCAGTAAAAATATTATCAATAAGGGTTTGTATAGAGGGAGGGGTTAATACGTACTGCAAAACTGATTGTCTAGCTTCTTTAATGATTTTCCAATCTAATCCATACCACGTCTTTGAACCTCTCCCCCCTTTCCCATCACTCCTCCCCTCAGCTGAAGCAGATACATCATTGGAATAAATTCACATTCAATCATTGTTTCCTTTATCAGTCCTTTCCACCGCAATCTGGGGCCATCATCATTGTCTGTGGCTCCATCCAACTTTGGATTGCAAGTGCCTGACAGCCTCTCTGTGGCTGCCATGTCATCTCGTCTGAATTGTTCATGCAGTTTTTGTTGTTGCTCCAACTCCCCCAACTTTTCTAATAATTCTAGAGCCCATAAAGGTTGATCTCCCATTGCCTGCTGATTACACAAGCCAGCAGGTGATGGTGGAGTTGGCACAGGGAGTGCTGGATACAAATGACAGGTGTGGGGAGCAGGTTTTGGTGGAGCAATTGCAGTTCCCTGTCCCTAGGGCTCAATTTCCATTGCTTCATTTTGTGCTGGGTTCAGTGCTCCTTGAGGGTTAACACCTGATTCCTGTGCTGGAGATGAGTTCTGTACTGTCTGTGACCCTCCTCCTCCCTCTGCTTCCTCCGGAGGGGGTGCTGATGGAGAAGCAAAGGAAGGAATGCCAGGGTCATTGCCAAATACTTTTAATGTAAATGCAGACACCAAGTCCCAGAGTGGCAAATGCTCCTGCAGCAGCATTTTGCTCTGCTTTCATTTCATTATTGGGCTACTGAACATTGTTTATATTTTCTTCTCATCAAAATCACACACTGTCAGATTGGCTGCTCTGTTTTGTTCACTCATATTTTGATGGGTAGCTTCCTGACGAATTTAAGGTTCATCAGTAAAGGGTTTGGCTTAGAAACACCATGACAAGAGCCGCTTATCCAGCGGGGCGCCTGCCCCGTCAAGGGTCTCAGGCACAATTTCCTTTATCCAAGTCACGGCAACAAATTTCTTGTAAGTTAGCTGTCTAATTAAGTCCGACAGAGTCAAGCCAATTAAGAAAATTATTTTATTAAGCAAGCGGCAAAAAGCAAAACAGCGCTGGGCGGCCTGGGGAATCTCCTGTTCCACCAAAGGCACACGTTTTACTCAGATCAGTTTGAGTTTTTACACTATTTTCTTCGTGTATAGGTGGCATTTTTAACATCTCCTGTGTTTGCACAGTCTGTTGTTTAGGGGGTTGTTTTTCTGCCCTTTCGACCATTTGTCTTGAAATCACTAGTTTACAGAGCAGGAGGTATGTGGTTATCTTGCTCATTACTCTTTGCTAACCTAATCAACCTTTCACAAAGCCTTAGCCGAGAATACACATTTTTGGAAGACTCAGGCACATTAGTCCCTTAAGATTTGATTAACAAACTTATATAATTATTACAACTAAAACTAGTCCCCTAAGATTTGATTAACAAACTTCTATGTAATTATAACGCCCAGCATGGCTGGAGCTGCTGGCACAGCTTGGCCCAGCTGCACAGCTGCCCCTCAAGGCCCCGGTAAGCAGGGGATGGCTCTGGGCAGGGAGCCTGTCCAGGAGAGGGTCCCAGAGCGTGTCTGCCTTTCAAGAGAAATCTCATCCAGGCTCATTCTCCTTCTTGGCCTTACTTTGCCTTTGCCAGCTGCTCTCGCACAGGATTAACAATCAATGACTATTCTGACAGGAAAGGGATACCGACAAGTTGCTTCAAGCGTGCACCAGAAAGTTCATTCTGTGACCAGCCAGGAATTCGGGTCAATCCGTATCCCGATCCCAGTAGAGACGGGAGCACAGATCAAAACCTTTTTCTGGTGTGCTGGGCTCCCCATCTGCTTTAGGGAACTGAGCACTGCAGGCAGGTCCTCAGTGTGCGAAGCCATGGCCTCAGTTGTAAGCGCGGGTGCCTCCTGTGGCCCAGGAACGTCCGAGGCTGTAAATGTGTGTTTGGCTGCAGTGCAGGGTCAGGGCATAGCGAGGCCCTTATTGTTCCTGCGGCGCTGCTCAGCAGCCCCAGCAGACCCCGGGGCCGCGGCCCTTCCCCTCTGGGGCCCTGACCCGGCCCGGCCGTGGGACCCGGCCTGACAAGGGCACGACGGCTCCAGAGGCTCTGTCCGGCCCCTAAGGGATGGGCTCTGCCCTCCCACTGAGCCAGCAGGCTGGGCCCAAGGCTTTGCAGGGAGCTTCCTGATTCTTTTGCACAGCCTCGACCAACAGTGTCTCTTTGCTGTGCTGAGAAGACTAAAATATCTCCTCTCATTTGACCCCACTGCACACCACACAAGAGATCCCTGCACACTTTAGCAGGGACACCAAAATAGCCCTGTGTGCCTCAGGATGTGCAGGCCCAGATGATGCCAGTGAAGGAAATGTGCCCTCAGCCCAGACATGCTCAGCATGGGCTGCTCCAGCCCCTCACGGCCCTGACACTGCTCACAGCAACCCCTGCCTGGCTCCTGCCTGCCCACACCGTGTGCATCCACGGCTGCTCCTGCACATGGAGCTCAGGCAGTGCTGGTGCCATGTGGGCTTTGCTGGTGCTACCACCCGGACACTGCTGTGACAACTCCATTTCTTTATTGAAACATAAATACATTGGCCAATCTCTGGCCTGGAAAACTGGGGCTGCCCAGCTTCAGTTCGGCACAGAGTACAAGGCCAGGGGACTGGGGGGCAGAGGGTCTCGTTTGGGAGGTGTGGGTCTTTTGCCAGTTTCAAAACAGGGGTGCAGCTGCGCCAGGGCAGATGGGCAATGATTTGAATGGCTGGGCTGGCAGGTCAGTTTGTCACTCCTTGTGTTTTTCGGCTGGTCTAGTGAAGCTTCAGAGGAGCACCTGTGGAGAGAGGAGGTGGAGGCCCCAGCTGCCGGTGGCACACAGGGACCCTCCTGCACAGCGGGGCTCAGAGCTGCCAAGGCTCCCCAGCATGGCTGGCCCAGCTGCACAGCTGCCCCTCAAGGCCCTGGCAAGCAGGGGATGGCTCTGGGCAGGGACCCTGTCCAGGAGCAGTTCCCAGAGCACCTCTGCCTTTCAAGGGCAATCTCGTCCCTACTCTTTCTCATTATTTGCCTTGCTCAGCCTCTGCCCACTGCTCCTGGGGCTGCTCTTGGCCAGGCAGCCTCAGTGGGAGCCAGCACTGGCTGCAGCCCCAGCAGGCTCCCCAGAACAGGACCCAGCAAGACCAATTAAAGCACTGGGCATCAGCAGAACTGTCAGCACAGTTCTTTGGAAAACCACCGACTATCCACTGCTCAACAGCAGCCTCATTGGGAATGTTTACTGATTATGAGCAGCCTTTAAAGGCAGTTGTTTGAGGCAGAGATCAGCAAAATACTCACCATTTTTTCTTCCAGCAATACCAGATTCCAGCATAGAAGACCATCAGGAGAAATGCCCAACCAGCCACAATAGCCATTAACGTAATCAAACAATATGGTCCCCAGCAGAAAACTCTTTTCGTGCTTTTCCAGATGTTGTTAGCACGTGTTGACATTCCAGCTGCATCTGTGGGAGCAATGGGGAGCGTGAGCCCGTGCTGTGCTGCACTGCTGAGCTGGCAGCACGGTGCATACAGCCAGGATGTTCTCTGTTTGCCCCAGAGCTGTGGTCTGCAAGCACCTTGCTGCCCCTTGGCACAGGACTGCTCAGTGCCTGAACCCCTGAGACGGCATGGAATAATTCCTCTACGCTGTGCCGGTCTTCTCCAGGCAATACTTGTCAAAGACATGGATAAGGACTAGGAAAATGCCCAGGGCTTTAGAGCTGCGCCAGAACCCTCCCTCCTCCAAAGAGCTGCCTCTCCTGATCTACCCAGAGACTGGGAAATTGCAGGGATCTCAGGGTGTGCAAGACCCATGGTGCAGTTTGGGCTCTCTGTCAGCTGACGCCAAATGCCTTCCTGCACAGGCTGGGCAGAAGCTGCAGCCAGGCCAGGCTGGCAAACAGCCCTGCATGGCATGAAAGCAGCAGCAGCAGTGGGACAGCCAGGCTGCCATGGATCCCTTCCCGCTGTGCCGGGCACAGTGTGTCCACATGTGCAGAGAAAGGCTGCGGCTGCTGAGTCTCAGAGCAAGGCTGAGGGAAATGCACCCACCATGACGTCTCTCCAGTTCACTCAGGACTTGTTCTCGATGTTTGGATCCCTCCAAGGACTTATTTCCATCTCTACGTTTGTTCTTCCTTCTCAGGGGACCTTAACAGAAAGTATTTCCATTGCAGATGAATGGATGCCATAAAACCAGTGCTCAGCCTGTGGGGTCAGCAGGGACACACTACTCACGCCTGCGATAGGAGCTGGGCTGGTGTGCAGCAACCAGCAAAGGAGCTGGGAAAGTCCTCCCTGCAGACACACCTGTAACTCAACAGCCACAGAAGCTTCTGTCATCTCTGCTGCTCTGCACGGGCAGCCCTGAGCCGCAGTAGAGGTGAGGGGATTTCACAGGGCAAGGGAAAACAGTGCATGGCTCTCTCCTGGCTCCTACAGCGATGCCTCCCCGGCCGAGCTTTGGGCTCTGAGCTTGCAGCTCTCCCAGGGGAAAAGGCCATGACCTACCCTCACCATCTCCCAGAGGCTCAGTCCTGGACATGGCTTGGGAACGTGCATCACCCTCACCAACAGGCTTGGCTGCAAAGACAGGCAGGACAGAACAGCTCCCAGCACTGTTGGAGATCCTCAGGCTACCTGTGGCTGGCAAAGGAGCTGTACAAGGCACAGCCCCGGGGAACAGCCCAGGGGCCAACCCCTTCCCTCTCTGCTCTTCTCTGTGGCTGCACAGAGCGCACAGAGGGAGACACTGGCATTGCACACAGTAAGAGGATTGACAGCTCAATGCTCCTTCCTCCCATTGACAGTGATCCTGTGGGATCAGCAGGGCTCCAGAAGGAGCAGGGCAAACTCAGGAACCTTCAGGCTCTTAAGGAAAGTGGCACATGAGTGACCTTTTGCCACATCGTCACTGATCATTCTGTCAGTAAAAAGGTAAATTCAGAACTTGCCTCCATCACTTTCCAAGATCTTCAAGCCATCATCCACCAGCAATTCCAAATAATCCATTTCGCGTTCCCAATCTAGAAGGGAGCACAGATCAGAACCATTCCCGTGCTGTGCCGGGATCCCCTGCTGCCTTAGGGAACTGGGCTCTGCACAGGGGTCGGGTAAGGCCGTGGGAGCCAGGTGTCCATGGAGATGGCCAAAGCTGCAGAGGGGCCTGGGGAGCTCTGCGCTGGCTCCTGGTCATTCTCCTCACCCTTTGCAGGCCCTGTGCAACATCCGTGGAAGGGCAGGCACTGCCAAGCAGCAGAGATGGCAGCTCAAGCCTCAGCAGGGCTCAGGCCCAGAGGCACAGCAATTACATCCTGTGAATGTACCTGGCATGGCCTCCCTTCCTGCAGCAGAGGCTGCCAAGGAGGCACTGCTTCCTCCGGGAAACGCTGCACTCAGCACAGCCTCTCCATCCGCTTCTGCAGAAAGGGACAGCTGGATCGGATGGAGCTCTTCCCCATTGGGGAGGAAGCATGTACAGGAGGCAATATTTATCAAAGACATTGATGAGGACTAGGAAATCATATAAACTTCTGGGACTGGCCAGGACCCTCCCTTTCTTTTACAGCCACTCTTTCTGATCAACTCTGAGTCTGGGAAATTGCAGGGATCTCAGGGTGTGCAAGACCCACGGTGCAGTTGGGGCTCCCTGTCAGCTGATGCCAAATGCCTTCCTGCAGGGGCTGGGCAGAAACTGCAGCCAGGCCAGGCTGGCAAACAGCCTTGCATGGCATGAAAGCAGCAGCAGCAGCAGGGCAGCCAGGCTGCCATGGATCCCTTCCTGCTGTGCCGAGCACGGTGTGTCCACACGTGCAGAGAAAGCCCCCGGCTGCTGAGTCTCTGGAGAAGGCTGAGGGACAAGGACCCACCTTGTCCTCCCTGCAACATTTCCTTCAGCATTTGCCTCATGAGTTCGGATGGCTCATGGGCTGTCTTCTGTGCTGTAGTTTTGTTCATTCCTGTTGGAGAGGCTGAGAGTAACATAGTTCCATTTCTCAGGAGGGATCCACAAATCCAGTGCTGAGCCTGTGGGGTCAGCAGGGACACACTACTCACCCCTGTGATGGGAGCCATGCTGACGTGCAGCATCCAGCCCAGGAGCTGGAGAATTCCGCTCTGCAGACACACCTGCAACGCCACAGAACACTTTGTCACCTGCTTCCTCCCTGGTTGTCATGGATTATTCCTTGGGAGGACATTGAGAAGATACCTGCAGGAGGCCCAGATGGCTTCAAATCTTTATAGTGCCAAACTAATGGAGAAACCTTGCCAGGAAGCCCATCTAGAAAGGAGCACAGATCAGAATCATTTCCATGGTCTGCTGGGATTTCCTTTTCCTTTAGGGAACAGGGCTCTGCAACGGGGTTCTCTTAAGACTGTGGCAGTCAGATGTCAGTGGACATGGCCATAGATGCATAGGGAGATCTGGGCTGTCTCCTGGTCACTCTCCACATTCTTTGCAATCCCTGTGAAACATCCCTGGAGAGCTGGGGGACAAGGCCGCGACCCATTGGGGCTCTCTCATTTCCACAGTGGAAATACTCCCTAATGCCCCAAGAAAAACTACAGCAGGCCATGCCACAAGAATCCCTTGTTTCACCCCATCCAGTGCCCTGTGACAGCTGCCCCAGGCCAAGGGGACAGAGCCAGGCACTGTCAGGAGCCAGTGCAGCCCCTGCCCCATTGGGAGCCAGGGCTGGCTCTGGCCCTGGGCTCACGGCAGGGCTCCTGCTCGGGGCTGCTCCTGTGCCTTGGGCCTCTGGGCACTCAGGGCCAGCTCTGGGAGCAGCTGCAGCAGCAAGGACGTTGGTGCACAAGTCCCGTTTCCCAGGGGCCGTGAACCAGCTCCAGAGGCCTCGAAGCCGAGGCGCCTGCGGCTCTGGCCGCTGCCAAATGGTGCAAGAGCAGGGTGTGGGGGAAGAACTGCTGCCTCACA
>JAGMWU010000198.1:0-45143 GCA_018697195.1 Certhia americana | reverse complement strand
AAACGTTTAGAATACAAGGAGACCCAAGAACAAGTAGGAAACACTGGAGCATAGATACAGCTCAGAAAATCTTGGAGGATAAGTGTTGGAATCTGGAATTATGAGGAATAGCTCTTTGCATGTGTTGAGAGATTTAGAATCTCTTGACAACAGTTTTTATAAGCCTTTGTTCAATGGAAAAGGGCTTTTAGGCTCTGAACTGATGCTGATTTTTCAAGAGTGTGTATAAACAGTAGAATATGTGTAGTTTTTATCACAGGGGAAATTTTAGAGAGTGGGGTTTTTAGATGGCAAGCAGGTGAAGACCAAGATGTTAGGAACACATGCTTTTGGGTTCTTCCGTCTTCTTTCCTTGCCTCCATCTTCTTCTGTGAGGTGGCACATTATAGTTGGCTTAGAGTATAGTTTACAACCTTCTAACAGAGATGAATAGTTATTGGAGTAGAATTATATAGGATTCCATGATTGTCGTAACTTTAAAATCCACGCCAACCTTAGGTGGTGAACATTAGAGTTTTTGCACTTGTAGTTAGCATTAGAGCATTTTTAGTATGGGGCTTAGAGCATGGGCGTTTTCGTAGTGAGTAGTTGATCATTTGGCTTGAGCACTAGGCATTTTTGGTAGCGGCTTTGGTAGTGGCATTGGTCAGTTGGGGCAAAGGAGTTTTGTGGCTTTGGAGCTGACCTGCACTGAAGGCTCTGCAGGTCAGGACAGAATGTCATGATAGAAAAAATAAATTATTAAGAAAAACATCATAGAGACAACCTCGTGGTTATTTCGTTCAAGATCTCTGCTGGTGAAAACAAAACTGTAACAGTCTTGGGAAACAGAAAAACAGCTGGCTGGCAGAGATACAGAAAACAAAAACAAACAAAACAAACTTTTATATAATTCTGAGATTGGCATCCCTGTCGCTCTACTCCATCTGAGAAGCATGGCCTTTGCTGCCCATGGATTTCTTCAGCCATACTCAGACCACTGAATCCAGCCGAGAGAAGAAGAGAAAGCATTCGTGAGTGGACGGGAGGGACCGAGCTCAGGGGCCCAGAGATCGAATCACCAATTCCGCAAAGAAGAAAAGAATAAAAAGGAAACAAAAAAAAAAGGCAGAACTACCAAAGGAAAAAACAAAGGAAAGACTCTGAAAATAGGAAAGAACTCAGAAAATTCTGCATAGGAGAGTGCTGTAAATCTCGACCCAGACGGGGTACTCCAAAGGTACCTCGGGACTCCTCCACTTGACCTGCAGGACGGGACCGAAAAACTGCCGAGAGATTTACATAGACACATATGTGGTGAGAGGTTCATGACAGAAGATCACACAACAGCTTTTTCTCACAGACCGCTGGCATTTCACAAGATTCCAAAAAGAACCTCAGTTGTTTTTAGTTTCGGCAGGCACACAGATAAAATGGCCTTGAAGCTCTTATACAGCGCAAGCGAACTCCCACCAGGCATGGGGTAGCGTAAAAGTTCACATCCTGAATAGTCGGAGGACGGAAAAGCTTCAGCCTGGTTGGTTGCAGGGGAAACATCACCTTTGCTAACTCCGGGGGGAAGCACCGCGGGGACACCGCGTGACCGGGCCGTGCCAGGTGTGTTCGGTGGTGGCATCGGCTTGGTGCGGGCAGCACGAGTTACCTGTGCATGGGGTTTGTGATTGTGTACCGTAGAGCCATCGAGTGGGAGAAAGGGAGAGGAGAGCACAGAGAAACGCCGTGACCGCGGGGGTAGGGTCTAGCACGGGTCTGTCCCTGTCCGCAGACACCTCGGGACTCGGGGGGTAGCAAATCTGCTCACCTCGGGTGAGGATGTGTCCAGAGTGCGGGCGAGCAGACAGGCGGTTCCATTGATGGACAAGAGGGTTTTTATGGGGGGATTTTTTTCACATCTCCAAGGAGCCGGGGACGGGAGTGGGTCCGACTGAGAAACGCCAAGGAATAGCGGTTGATCATGGACACCACAGGCGTGTGACAGCAGCGCCAGCAGTGTGGCCAGAAACATTGCAGCATTTTAGTAAAGTTCATTTCAGGAAAATAACCGGGAGAAAGAAATTGTGTTTGTATCTGAACAAGGGCAGAACGGAAAATGGCTTGAGAAAAAAGCACGGTGCTTTGCTGAGTTCAGAAACCGACAAGAACAACCCCAGAAATGGAGAAAAGAGCAGGCGGATGTGAACCGACCTGCTGCTGGACATCACAGACTTTGGTCAGTCTTGACTTATGAAGGACTGGCACTGAATTTATAAAAACAAATGTTATACATGTTTTTTGTAAATCCAGAAATTCTCGCATGTAAAAATCAACTGACATGAAATTCAATAGAGATGAAGTTTGTATTTCATCAGTTTCATGTGGAAAATTTTTGGGCCAATACATCCGGCAGAACATCTTGAATTAATTCATTCAAAATCAGAGAAATTTAAAAACATGTTTGGATATTTAAAAACAGTTGGTTTGTTTTCAGCAGTTGAAATGGCTGATTTCAAGAAAATTCCTTCAGAACTTTCCACTGGGAATCAGATGGAAGCTGAGGATGGTTGGAACAAAATCCATTCCCATTCCTAAGGCTTCTAGAACGCTCAGGAATTGTAAATTCTGATCAAGAAAAATGACCCTTAATATAAGGTGTATTTCTCTTGAGGAAAAACGGGATGGACAAAAGTACAGAGATTACTCTAGCTGATCACAACATCAACAGGTTCCATTGCATTGCAAAAAAAAAGGTGTTGCTCATTGATTGTCTGGGGACAGATTTGGCTTGTCATTCCTCAGATGTTGAGGTGACCAATGCAATATTTTGAATGAAAACATAAAGCAAAGATTTGTTGATTGGCATAATCAAATTGGAGTGATAATTTTTACGCATGAAAAACTAGAAAAAATTCAAAATTGTCTTCTAACAAATGCAATAGCGAACAGTGTCTGAAACAATTGGATGATTTTGTTCAGTCCAGTTTGGGATTTTCATAATGCCATGGAGAAAGCTTTTGAATTTGATTTGTATGTATTAATAGATATTGTAATTCTTTTGATGTTTTATATCTGCTTCAAACCATGAACAGAGTTGTTAAAAGAAGAGATTGTTGGGTTAAAGAGAAGGGGGAATTGTTGTAGTCTGGAATTATGAGGAATATCTCTTTGCATGTTTGAGAGATTTTAGAATCTCTGACCAACAGTGTTTTTAAACTTTGTTCATGGAAAAAGGGCTTTTAAGCTCTGAAATGAAGCAGAGTTCTCAACAGTGTGTATTAAATAGTAGAATAGTGTGTAGTTTTATCACAGGGTGAGAATTTTAGATAGATGGGGTTTTTTAGGATGGCAAGCAGGTGAAGACAAGATGGAGGAAGCACATGGCTTTTGGGTTTCTTCCTTCTTCTTCCTTGCCTCCATCTTCTGCTGTGAGGTGGCACATTAGAGTTGGCTTAGAATAGAGTCCAACCTTCTAACATAGATAATAGCTATTGGAGAAGAATTATAAATACGGATTACGTGGATTGTAGAATAAATATCCATGCCACCCTGAGGGTGGGAACATTAAGCTTTTTGCATTTTGTAGGGAGCATTTTAGTAGGGGGCATTGTGCTTTTAGTATTAGGTAGTTGGGCATTTGTGCATTTTGTAGTTAACTTTGGTATTTGGAGTTTTGTGCCTTAAACTGACCTGCAAGGAAGAGTTCTGCAGGTCAGGAACAGAACATAATAATAAGAAATAAAAAATATTGACAAAAGAGAAATAAGAAAAAATGTCTCGCGACCTGTTCTTTCAAGATCTCTGGCTGGTGAGAACAAAACTTCACATTCTTGGACAGAAAAGAAAACCAGCCAACTGGCACAGAAAACAAACAAACAAAAATTTGTAATTCCGAGACACAAGTGTTTGGAGTGGGAAGAACTTCAGCCAGAGCTTCCACCTGATCCAGCACCAGATGATCCACACTTGGGAGAGGCCCTACAAGTGTGGGGAATTTGGGAAGAGCTTCAGCCAGTGCTCCCACTTGATCCGCCACCAGAACATCCACAGTGAGGAAAGGCCATACAAGTGTGGGGAATGTGGGAAGAGCTTCAGCCAGAGGTCCCACCTGATCATCCACCAAATGATCCACACCGGGGAGAGGCCCTGCGAGCGTCCCCAGGGTGGGAAGGGCTTCACCCAGAGCTCTCACTTGACCAGACACCAACGGAGACACCGGGAAGGGAAGCCCTGAGAGTGCCCTGACTGCAGGAAGAGCTTCGTGTGCTGTCCCAACTCCATCCCCCATGGCAGGATCCACATTGGGCAGAGCCCTGGTGACCCACAGTCCCAGTGACTCAGGTTGGGAAGACACCTGGCTGGTTATCCTTTTGGTTTGGTCATAGATTTCTTCTGATCTATCTTTATCCCTTAATAACACCTGAAATAGGATCTAAAAAGAAATAAATTGATCAGACATGTCTGAAGTCCCACTATTTCACAGGTATTTGAGGGGGAGCTTATAGTTTGATGACATATTCTGGAGAATTTGTGGGTTCTCATTGGATTTTAGGCAATGTTCCCCATCTCTTGGCATTCCAAAAGCCAAGGTGGATTGATCTGTCACCTCTAAATTACCGAGTACCACTGAAAACAACTCCATCTTATCCCAAAAGGGCTCAATCGCAACTCAAAAGGGCTTGTTCTCACCTCAGAAAAACACAGTCCCATGCAAAAATTACTCAGTTCCACAGCACCCAGGGTGATATCGGGTTGGAAGGAGACCAGGAAAGGTGGGATCCAAATTTGAGGGTGTCAGATTGGGATTCCATGTGGCTGGGATATATTTTGATAAGAAAACAAAACTTTCAGAATTACTGACTTCTGTCCCATTCCTTTTCAGTCAGTTCCAGTTCTCTTTTCAGAGTTCCACCTTCTCAGCTGATGGTGTTTGTGTCCTCCTTTCTCTCCTGCCTTGCTTTGCCTGCTCTCTTTCTCTCTCAGGGTCTCCCTTGACCCAGGCCAGCTCCCACCAAAGACCCTCCCCTGATTTCATTCCCAATCCAGGAGCTACAACAACTATGGAGGAAGTGATGAAGGCTGGCAGGGAAATGTCACTGTAAGATCTTGCTCCACTTGCCTTTTGGCTCCTTCTCCAGAGCTTTGCCTTCAAGGGCAGGAACATCTTTTCCTCGCTGGGAGCTGGAATTGCAGACCCTGGCAGTGTGTGCCGTGGATCCCAGAGGGGCATTCCCGAGGCTCCCAGGCTGCTGCTTCTGCCGTGCCTGCCAAGGAGCTGTGCAGGGCCAGGGGACAAGGTGCTGCAGCTGTGTTGGTTCTGCAGTGCCACAACAGCCCCTGCTTCCAGGAGTTTCCATCCTGTCAGCAGCGGTTCCTTGGTTACAGGGATGCCCTGCTGTGTCCCAATGGAGATTTGATTCCATGGAGTTCTGCAGGCTCACAATGGCCTCCCTCATTCCATGAGCTTCCCTGGTGTCCAAATGGACTCCTGGGATGTGCAGGGTCACAAGGGACCATTGGCTCCAGGCAGCCCTGCTGGGTCACCATGGACTCCTTGGTTCCAGCAGGTTCTAGTGGTGCTGCCGTGGTCTCCTTGGATCCACAGGGTCCCAATGGAGCACTGGATCCACATGGCCCTGCTGTGTCACAAGGGCCCCTTGGTTCCATGGCACCCCAGGGTCACCATGGACTCCTTGCTGCCATGTGGCCCCTCCGTGTCCAAATAGCCCCTTGGTTCCATCAGGAACACAAAAGCTTTGTGCAAACATGGAGCAAATCCTGCTCAGCACACCTGGCAACATCTGTCTGCATTCCAAAGAGAGGTTAAAGGGGAGGATGGCACCAGCAGCTTCCATCTGACGCAGAGATCCAGGGACGGGACAGGGACAGAAATTCAGCTGAAAGACTCTGAGAATTCTGCTGACAGAGATCATTTCTGCTCACACTGTCCCTTGGAGAAAGGGCACATCATTCCAGGCAGCCTGCACTGAGCATGTGGTTCCTGAGTGGGGTTTGTTGTTCTGGAAACCTGCTCAGGCTTTTCCAGTCTTTCCTCACTAACAGGAAAACTTCTCCTGGGTCTGTGTGCAGGCAGAGCCCTGAGGAGAGCAGGTGGGACATGGTGCAATGGGCTGGGGCATGGAGCTGAAGAGCTCAAGGGACAAGGCTCTGATGCAGGCACAGGGATGTCAGTCCCAGGTGAGCCATGTCAGACATGGTGAGGAGGGGGGTGAGGAGCAGGTTGTACAAACAGGGTCCCCTTGCCAGGGCAGATCTCCTAAGGAGACATTCAGCGTCCAGATCACTTGGGGAATGCTTCCATCAGCTCTTCTCTGAACTGGAATATAAAAACATATTTACTTGATAATAGCAAAAATTCCTGGTGGCAACCAAAGGTTCCTTTACTAGAGTTTGGTGCACAGGAGAAACACCAACCAGATATTCTCAATATGTCCACATGCAAAGAATATTCTTGGTAGGAAAGGACCCACAAGGATAATCAAGCCTAGCTCTTAAGGGAATGGCCCACTCAGGGATTGAACCCACAGCCTCGGTGATACCAGCACCATGCTCCAACCAACTGAGCTGAGAGAATAAAATGACACAAAACTTTACTGGCAAAATACAGAAAATCAAGGACCTTTGGAAAAGGATTTAATACAACATCCAATTCAATATAGAACTCTTATCAGAGCAGTAACTTCACAAACTTACTGCATTTAACCTAGAAACCTTTAAACACATAAGTTGTTGAGGTACCAAAAACATTCCATACAAAGAGCACTAGAAGGAGAGGAAAGAGAGAGAGGGAGACAGAAAGACAGAAGCTCTCTAGAAAGACATGCATATGGATAACAACTGCTCGTGTTCCAGTGTGGGTGAGACACAAAGCCCAGGAGGAGGCAGGGTATGGACCATGGGCTGAGCTCCTGCTCCGTGTTTTAAACACCTGGGCCTTTGTGGGCCTCTGCCCAGGTGTGACTGCCTATTGCTGGGGCCATCAGAGCCTGGGTTAGTCCTGCCCCACTGTGTGACTGAGGGACAGCTCATCCCAAGGGGCCTGGGGACATGGATCTCATCCAGCCTCTGACAGCGACCACGGTGACACTGCGGAACCTCCTGGAACCGTGGGTCAGTGTGACAATGCGGGTCCAAGGACACCACGGTGACACTGCAGAACCTCCTGGAACCGTGGGTCAGTGTGACAATGTGGGTCCAAGGACACCACAGTGACACTGCGGAACCTCCTGGAACCGTGGGTCAGTGTGACAATGTGGGTCCAAGGACACCACGGTGACACTGCAGAACCTCCTGGAACCATGGGTCAGTGTGACAATCCGGGTCCAAGGACACCACGGTGACACTGCAGAACCTCCTGCAACCAAGGGTCCATGGTGACCTTGTGGAGCCCGCAGTGTCACAGAGGAGCCATTGTGACACAGCGAGGGCACGTGGAGCCCAGGGGCCATTGTGACACATCAGGGCTTTGTGGAACCACACAGTCACTGTGACATTGCAAGGCCTCATGGAAGCACGGGGCCATTGTGACACTGCAGAAGCCAGGGGGACATTGTGACACTGCAGGGCCTGATGGAACCAAGGAGAGCATTGTGACACTGTTTGGGGTCCCACCAAACCAAGGGAACATGGAACAGGTCTGGCTGGTTGGGCCTCCTGGGGAACACCTGACAGCTCCGGCTGCCCTTGGCATGTCAAGGGCTGCTGCTCCTCTGGCCTTGGAGCACTGGGGCTCTGGGCTTTCCTTCCTATGGCAGAGAACTGTCCTTCTCCTCCAGGGGCACATGGCCAAAACTGGGATTCCTCCTCCAAATTTCCTTACATGCAAAAGATGAAATTTGCCAGGATGGAAAGCTCTGGCTGCCTTGGCCACCCAAGGGACACCTCTCATGCACCTTTGAAACACTGGACCATGTGCTTTTCTTTCTCATGGGAAAAACCATCCATCTTGACCAGGCACCCATGGCCAAAATTGGGAATGTGCCTCCAGAACTCCCTTTATCCATGGACAGATCCCAGACAAAATCTGCCAGGACTGACAAGTCTGCCTGGCCTTGGCTTCCTGAGGGCTGGCACTCATGTGCCTTTGAAACACTGGGGCTCTGTGCTTTCCTTCCTAATGAAAAGAACTCTTCTTCCTGTCCAGGCACCCATGGCCAGAATGGAGATTCCATCTCCAAAATGCCCTGTGTCCAAGGATAGCCCTAGTGGAAAGGTGCCAGCAGAGACAGGTCTGGCTGGATTGGCTAAGGTGTTGGCCACCTCTCATCTTCGTGCAAAACACTTGATTCACCAGTTTTCATACATATAGAAAAGAAAATCTATATGAACAGGCACGCATGGCTTAATTTGGATTCCACCTCCAAAGGTCTGTAATTCCAAGGAGTGCTCCCAAGTGAAAGCTCCAGAACAGACAGGTCTGGCTCGTGCTTGCTCTTGGGGGGCTGGGCCCCTCTCACCCTTCTTTTGAAACACTGGGGTTCGGTGCTTTCCTTCCTATGGAAAAGAACCTTCCTTCTTCTCAAAGTGTTGGTGGTCAAAATTGAGATTCGTCCTCCCAAATTCCATAGAGCCAAGGATTTCTCCATGGACAAAAGCTTGAGCTGCCAGGAAAAAACAGGGTCTGGTTGGTTTGGCCTCCCTGGAGCCACCTCTCTCCTCTTCTGCCTTTGATACAATTGGGCTCTCTGCTTTACTTCCTATGGAAGGAACCATCCCTATCTATGCAGAAAGGGGCGAAATTTGCGATTTCACCTCCCAAAATCCCTATATCCAAGGGTTGCTGTCAGACCAAAAGCTCACCAGGACAGAGAGGTCTGGCTGGCATAGGCTCTCTGATGGCAGCCTTCATACGCCCCCTTCAAACCACCGGTGTTCTGTGCTTTTCTCTATAGAACAGAACGTCCTTCTCCTCTGGGTGTTCCATTGTCTGACACTGGAATTCCCTCTAAATTCCCTATATCAAAGGGTCTGCTCCCAGGGGCACAATCTGCCAGTGCCATCCAAGTTGTGGCTGGTCCTTGGCCTCTGGTTGAGTGCCCCTTTGCCAGCGCTGGGGCTGGGTGTGAAGCAGCAGGGCTTTGTGGAACCAAGAGGCCATTGCTGCATTCCAGGGCCTCGTGGAGCCAAAGGGCTGTTGTGATCCTGTGGGGCACCGTGGATCCATGGAGACCATTGTGGAATTGCAAGGCCCCATGGAATCCTGGAGACCATGGTGACACTGTGGGGCTCCAGGGAACCAAAGGGCCACTGTGACCCTGCAGGGCCTCATGGAAGCACGGGGCCATTGTGACACTGCAGGAGCAAGGAGAACATTGTGACACTGGGGCCTCCTGGAACCAAGGGGACATGGAACAGCTCTGGCTGGATTGGCCTCCCATGGGCTGCCTGACAGGGACAGCTGACTTTAGAATGTCGAGGGTTGCTTCTCATCTGCCCCTGGAGCACTGGGGCTCTGGGCTTTCCTTCCTTTGGAAAAGAACCGTCTCTCTTTCCAGGGACCCATGGCCAAAATTGGTACTGCCCCTTAAAAAATCCCTATGTGAAGGGTTTGTCCCAGACAAAAGCTGCCAGGACAGACAGCTCTGGCTGGCCCTGAACTCTGGAGGTCACGTCTCATCTGTACCTGAAATACCAGGGCTCTGCCCCTTCTTTCCTATTGTCAATGGGCCGTGGCCAAAAAGGGATCTGGCCTCTGAAATTCAGTCTATCCAATGATTGTTCACAGATAAAAGCTGTCAGGAGAGACAGATCTGGCTGGCTTGGCCCCCTAAACACTGTCTCATCAAACACTGGGACTCGGTGCTCTCCTTCCACTGGAAACTGTCCTTTTTGTTAAGGTGTCCTTGGCCAAAATTGGGATTTTTACTCCAAAATTCCATCTATCCAAGGATTGCGCCCAGCCAAAAGCTGCCAGGACAGAGAGGTTTGCCTAGCCTTGGCCACTTGTGATTTTCTTAGACTATGAGCTGAATGTTTTGATTTTACAGCGCCATAGAGGGTGATCAGAGATCTCCCAATGTGGGGTTTGGAGGCCTCAGGCACATGACCACTATATAGGGATAAAGGAGCTCTATGCTCTGTGGGATGGAGACTGAGGGCAGTGGAGGAGAGTCATGAGAGTGTTTAAAGAGCAGTTTCAGAGATGGGGGATCCTTTTGACACAGTGAAAACAGGCAGAGAAAAAAAGAATTAATGCCAAGTGCAGCTGGGGACGCCCAGAGTTGACAGGAGGAGAAAGAAATTTCCGTGACAGGGCAGGGCTGTGGTGCAACACATCCCCCAGAAGGAGTGTGGAGCAGCCCAAGGCTCTGTGTGTGCAGGCAGAGGCAGGCAGGACGCAGAGCTGTCAGCAAAGGCAGGGCCCAGCCAGGTGGGGCAGCCGGGGGATGAGGACAGCCTGCAGGGACGGAGGCACAGGGCAGGGACACCGTAGGACAGCCTGGGCTGCAGAGGGCACAGGCATGTGCAGCAGCTGCAAGGCCCTGACAGAGCCAACTCCTGCAGCACTTTGGCCACGGCTGCTGTCCCTGGGCCTGAGGCCAGCAGGGCACAAGTGACCCTGGCAGCCCTGGGGCCTCATTGCCTCCTTGTCCCTGCTCAGCAGCCTGGCAGGGGCTGCCCCATGGTCCTGCCCTTGGCATTGCACATCCCCACATGCCAGTGCCCCGGGAAGAGCCCTGAGCACTGAGGGAGGGACAGGATGTGCCTTGCCAGGGGCTGGGGCTCAGGCCTTGGCCCTTTGCATTCCTGAAACACATCCAGGTTTGCTCAGCACCAGAGACACCTTTCCCTTGTTTGTCCATCCCTGTCTTCAGTGCCTGCAGTGATCTGCTCTACCTGGAACATGGGGAAACTTTCTCAGTAGTGTCCCTCAGAAGGACCCATTAAAAGTTCTAGAAACATTAGTGTTTAAATTTAACTTTGAGTTCTTGAGAAGTTTTAATCACACTCTGAGGGACTGAGTCTGATGTAAACAGCACCAAAGCCCCAAGAGGCTCATTAAAGTCCTGGTGCTGTGCTGATGAGCTCCTGGCACAGAGGGTGATGCTGGCCACCAGGCAGAGCTTCAAAAACACATTTCTGTGGCTGAGCAGCTCTTCTGCCAGCCCAGCAGGGCTGGGGCACTGCCTGCAGCCAGCATAGGCACAGCACAGAGGCACAGAGAGCTTCCATCAGTCAGGGCTGGCAAGGTGCTTCGAAGGGACTGGGGCACAATCACTGCCAGCCCTTGGCACAGGAACCTCTGGCTGCAGGACAATGCAGCTGCAGCTCCTGCAGAGATCTCCTAAAGCTGCACCATGCCAGTGCCTGCAGACTCTGTGAGTACATTCTCTGATTCTCTCTGGTGTTCAGCAGCCAGGGGTGCCCAGGGCTGTCCTGCACAGCAGGGTCCTGCAGCCCAGGGCACGGTGCTGGGGCAGGGACTCTGCTGCCTGCCAGGGACAGCTCTCAGCCAGCCCTGGCAGCTGCTGACAGCACTGGGGGACAAGGTCTGGGTGCAGGGAGACAGCTGGTAAGGATTGGGAGTGTTGTCCTGGTGTGGGGAGGATGCTGCATTGTTCAGGACTGCTCCCAGCATGATATTTAACTGCAGAAGATCTCCAAGGAGATTATAGAGGGAGCACAGCCAGGCAAGGGAGGTATAAATTGGAAAATCTTGTTTTTTTAATCTACTGCTCTGGGTTATCTGGATGGGAAATTCATCAGCACAGAGAAAGCATAGAGATATTCATCTCTCAGTTCAGGTTGTAAAAGAAGAATTTTCTCTCAGATGTTAATAAAACAGTCAGTGACAGAAATCAGCACAGGTCCCTTACAGGCAGCACCAGTGTCACTTTTCCAGCCTCCTCAGGGTTGCTGTGACATTGCCATCAGAGCCTGCAGAGCCAGAGGTGCCCCTGGGCAGTGCCCTGTGCTGGGAGGGGTGTTCAGGGCAGAGCTGAGCCCCCAGGGCTGGACTGGGCTCTGGCAGCACTGGCAGGGCCCAGCCCCGGGCACAGGGAAGAAGCTGCTGGCAGGGACAGCTCCAGGCAGCAGAGCCCTGGGCAGGCAGTGGGGGGAAAGTGCCACCAAGCTGGGCTGGGATATTGAAAGTCCTCTCCAAACACAACTATTCCATCATTACTTTGTTTACAGATGCCCATGCCAAGAGAGAGGAAATGTCTAACAGCAGCTCCATCAGCCACTTCCTCCTGCTGGCACTGGCAGACACGCGGCAGCTGCAGCTCCTGCACTTCTGCCTCTTCCTGGGCATCTCCCTGGCTGCCCTCCTGGGCAACGGCCTCATCATCAGCGCCGTAGCCTGCGGCCACCACCTGCACACCCCCATGTTCTTCTTCCTGCTCCACCTGGCCCTCACCGACCTGGGCTCCATCTGCACCACTGTCCCCAAAGCCATGCACAATTCACTCTGGGGCACCAGGGACATCTCCTACACAGGATGTGCTGCACAAGTCTTTTTCTTTGTTTTCTGTGCTATGACAGAATATTTCCTCCTGACCATCATGTGCTACGACCGCTATGTGTCCATCTGCAAACCCCTGCACTACGGGACCCTCCTGGGCAGCAGAGCTTGTGCCCACATGGCAGCAGCTGCCTGGGCCACTGCCTTTCTCTATTCACTGCTGCACACAGCCAATACATTTTCCCTGCCCCTGTGCCATGGCAATGCCCTGGGCCAGTTCTTCTGTGAAATCCCACAGATCCTCAAGCTCTCCTGCTCCAAATCCTACTTCAGGGAACTTGTGCTTATTGCTGTTAGTGCCTCTTTAGGTTTCGGTTGTTTTGTGTTCATTGTTTTCTCCTATGTGCAGATCTTCAGGGCTGTGCTGAGGATCTCCTCTGAGCAGGGACAAAGACACAAAGCCTTTTCCACCTGCCTCCCTCACCTGGTTGTGGTTTCTCTGTTCCTCAGCACTGTCATGTTTGCATACATGAAGCCCCCCTCCATGTCCTCCCCATCTCTGGATCTGTCCCTGTCACTTCTGTACTCGGTGGTGCCTCCAGCTCTGAACCCCCTCCTCTACAGCCTGAGGAACCAGGAGCTCAAGGCTGCACTGTGGACACTGATGAATGGATGGTTTTGGAAACATTAAACTGCTGCAAAATTTCTGCCAATCACTTGTAATAAAAATAATCTTTGATACTTCTTGTTGGTTTCATTGTGGAGGTTTTTTTTTTCTTTGCTTTATATTTTTTATATTGTCCATAAATAAATGTCATTGTTTGTGCCATTTCTCCTTTTGTTTCTCTCCCCCTCCCTTGTGGCCACAGACTGTATCAAGAGGGGCTGTGATCTTGGTGCCTTTGAAGGAAGTAAAGGATGTGGCAGCAGAGTTTTTTGCAGAGATGCCCCTTTGGTTGCCTTCTGTGGAGCTGCAGCAGCAATGTCTGTGTGGAGAGTTGGGGACAGACCAGTGCTGGCACTGACTCATGGATTGACTCTCAAACTCTGAATTTTTACTGTAGGATGTATTTATTGGCAGTGCTGGGCACAAGTGGGATAGACCCCAGAACTTTGTGCACACTTCACTGTGCTCCTGCTCTCTATTTATTCACAAAATTTTACAGATTCATATAATTACCGAATCCCTAATTGATTAAATTCTAATAGTCCCCTCTCAGTTCCCTCTCTTCTATTAACTTAGCAAATTCTTGTACTAATACTGATACTAATTCCTCTAGTCCTTACCAATTATCATAATAATTTCTTTTTAACATGATTTCATGTGTTCCAGATAATGAAATTAAAATTGCTACTCACTTCAGCATCTTTCAATTTCATACAAGTATTAAAATAGACATTGCTAGACTTACACCAACTAATGTAAATCTAAGTGCATCTATTATTGGTCTGTGGTCTTGGTCCTCAGCCTTTTCCCATTTTGGTGGTACCTGTGAAACATGCCATTTGCTAGTTCTCAATGCTAATAAAGATGATTGTAGGGGCTGTTTTAGTTTTGTCAAATCACCTGTTGCAGTGGCCAGTTTATTCATTCATACTTCTGAATCAATTCCATTTAAAACCCCCAATCCTGTTCCTGTCATTCTAGTCCAATCTCTTCATGTTCTTCCCCTAAGGTGTGCTTGCTTTTTCAATCATGTTGTCCAACCTTCAAAGGATGTCTTTAGGAAAGAAGAGCAGGCTAGCTGGATTTTTGAGATGTTGATTTGCATTAGTAATTCAACATGCTTGAGGGATTATTTTGGATTAAACAATAGTAGTTGTTGTTGGCCTGTATTTCTTACTACAAATGGGCTTATTTTAGAAATGTTAGGCTCAAGTTTGATTTGGGGTTGGATTGTACTGTTACGGGTCGTAGGGGGCTCCACTGTTGAAAAACCTACAGCATCTCTTTTGAAGTTTAATACCAGGCTCTCCTTCATCTTGAGCCTTTGATCAAAGCCTGGCTTATCAGTCTAAAAACAGCTAACAAAAATGGTCTGTGTTAGCATAAGTTTATACCAACAATCTAACTTTCCTGGGCAATTAGCATGAGAACCACCCTCTTTGGAAATTTGTTTCAGCAAAATTCCAGTTACTCTGTTATGGGCTGTCCCATCAATCACTGGACACCCTATTTTAATTGTATGTCCCATGGTCCCTCGGAGTGTCCATTTTCCTTCTAATTTTCAGCATTTCAATAATGTATACAATTGATCATGGTGCAAAACTACAACTGCCAGCTTTCCATTAATGTTCCTATCTTTTGTTGTTGGGGTTTTGGATCGAGGCCCCTCACCATCTATTATTTTAGAGGCACGTTTTAATTTTTGAATCACACTTATAACTACAAACAGAACAAATCTAGTAACTAAATTTCTGCAAGCTAAATTACTAAGCTTTCTCAACCGCAATGTACTCATTTTGATTGAGTAAGCTTTAGTTTCAGTTCATTGTCAGCTGGTGTCACTTTCCAGGGGGCCTCAGGAGCTTTCTTCACTCGAGCATGGTGGATCCAAGCACTTTGTTCCTTGATCTTAATTGCAGTAAAAGTATTGAAAAGCACCTGGAACGGTCCTTCCCACTGTGATTCCAAAGTTTTTTCTGTCAAAGGCTGAACACACACATCATCTTCCCAGGCTGTATGTCATGTACTGGTACATCAAGCCCCATGACCCGAGTTCCAGCCACATGCTTTTCAATTGCCCTCAGTTGTTTACTCAAGGCCACCATACAGGCAGTCAGTGTTTCCTCCCCAGCTTGAGTAGACATCCCTTTTGGCACTCCATACAGCCTCCCATGGAGCATTCCAAAGGGGCTTAGCTTTTCCTTAGTCCTGGATTTGATCTGAATCTGCAGTAATGCTAGTGGGAGAGATTGGGGCCAGGCTAAGTTAGCCTCTTGCTCCAGCCTCACAATTTGCTGCTAAATCAGAGGGTTCATTTTCTCTACTTGACCACTTGACTGAGGGTGGTATGTAGCGTGGAGTTCCCAATCTATGCCTAAGTGGTGACTGATTTGTTGCACTAATTTTGAAATGAAGTGTGGTCCTCTGTCTGGGGATGCCGTGGCTGTAATTCCAAAGCATGGTATTATTTCTTGTAACAATACTCGGGTTACCTCCCAGGCGCTGGCAATCCTGGTGGGAAAGGCTTCTGGCCACCCTGAAAAGGAATCTGTTAGTACCAATAAATACCTATAAATACCCCCCTTTTTCTTGGCAGTTCTGTGAAATCCATTTGCCATTGCCATCCAGGTTCATGGCCTTTTCCAATTTGGCCAAGTTTTGGCTTAGGAATTGTTGGGAGTTGGGTTGCTTTTTTATCGAATTTTTTCCCAGAAGTTGCTAGGAAGCTGATTGCTGGGTGCTTTTAGGTACTCATGGGTGCTTGGGAAAGACAAAGGAAGAAGCTAAGTCAGGGACAGGGTGGCACCCAGACTTCACTTCGCTCTGGGGAGTTTTTTTGCTCTTGGGGAGGGGGGGAACTGCCAGGGCTGCTTGGATCTGGACTGCGGGGAGATCTCACCATCCCTCACCTGGTGCTCAGCTCGGAGTGACCCACCACCGTCTCCTTCTGTGTCCCCTGGGATTTTGGAAGCTGCTCTCTCCCTGCCCTGCTGGGAGCTCCTGCCCCATTGCCCTGCACCTGCTGCTGTTTCAGTTTTGTTCAAGGTTTCCCCACACTGTGTTCTCCACACAGTGTGGAGCCAGCTGGGACATTTCTACAGCTCCAGCTACCCCCACTGAACCTCGGATATATCTCGTCCCCCAGGACTGCTGCTTGCTCTGATAGCTTGTGACAGTACTGAGGGGGGAAGGTGCCAGAGGGAAACTGTGGCTGGGTGTTGGGGCTTTTTACCTCTCTAGTTCTGTTTGCTGTCAACACTATAGTTATTGTTGTTAACTTACCTTGTTAGACTCACTAGTAAAGAACTGTTATTCCTACCCTCACATCTTGGCCTGAGACCCTTTTAATTTTAGAATTATAACAAGTCCAAGGGAGGCTTCTGTTTTTGTCTCCCTAGCAGACACCCGTGTTTTCCAAACTAAGACAGAAGCAAACGTCCACTGTTTCATGTTGCAGCCTCCTGGAGCACTGGAACCCGTCGTGACACAATGGGAAAATGTGGAACAAAGGCTCCCCAGTGACACAGCAGGGCCTCATGGAATCCAAGAGACCATTGTGGTGCAACGGAAACTCATGGATTCAAGTGTCCACTGTTCTACAATGCGGCCTCATGGAATTCTGGAGACCTCTGTGACAACATGGAATCTCATGGAACCAAGTGTCCACAGTTTCACAGAGCAGCCTCACAGAGCACTGGAGACCATTGTGTGCCAATGGGAACACAGGGACAGGGGTCTTCTGAAGTAAAGAGGGGTATCTCTGATGAAGTAAAAGGCATTTACCTTGATGCCCATTGCTTGACCTCTGCCTCTGGGCAGGCAAAATGGAGGTTTGGCTCTTTCCCAGGTCAGTTTGTTCTTACCAAAGTTAGGAACTAATTTTGCTGGCCTCAAGGCACACAGGTTCTGCTTTTTTGAGTCCTTACAATGCCTAAATCCTTCTTCACTAATTTTTCACAGTATGCAATATCTAAGATGCATCTTATTTCTGTGACCTTCACCCTGCAACTAAATTCCTGTGTGTCCTGTTACAAGAAAATTGCTAACTCAAATAGGTGTTTCTTCTGTTTCTCCTTCACCAGTTAAAGCACTCTATGAATTTTTACGTGTGTGTATGTTCCCCAGATAAATTCCTCCCTTTTAAGTGATGCAAATTGTTTTGCTTTCTAAGGTACCTATTATTTTTTCTACAGCTTTCCCTAATTTGTTAATTAGATAACACAAGAGATATTGTGCTCATCCTTCTTGACAGTTTCAGAATCTAAAGGAGCATAACTAAAAAAAAGACAAGACTTATATTCCCCAGGATCAACAGGACTACTGTAAGATGACACAATTTGTTTAAAAACCCTGTTACAGTAGGAGACTGCCCAAAAAGTACGTCCCACCCGTGGTGAGATGTGTCTTCTTCTAACCTTTTAAAGACTCTCTGTATGGTCTCCATGTCATGGTGCATTGTAATCAAGGTCCTTCAATTTTTCAAAATACAAATATATGGATTAGATTGGGTGATATTTATGGTGAGCTCATCTACCAATATAATGGGGCATGCTGTTCTGAGGTAGATACATCCCCAAACATTTCTCCCATTCTAAACAGATGCATTTGTAATTTTGGGCACCTGCCACAGAGACCCAGGAGAGTAAAAGTCATAAACTTTCCCTCAACAAACACACAGAGCAATCACACTTTATACAGGTGGTCCATGTACAGGTGGTCCTGCACTGGCCTCTGTTATAATCTTGACTATGACTGCACAAGCCACAGCTTGCCAGGTTGCACCTGCTTGACTCTCCATGGTGACATGGAATGGTCCTTCCCACTGAGGTTCCAAAGTCTTTTCTGCCAGAGACTTTCCATGGACAGAATCTCCAGGTTGCCCATTATGTACTGGCCCATCCAATGCCCTACACCCAGTTCCCAGTACATGTTTATTGATCTGATTGAGCTGTTTCCCCAGGGCTACCATATATTCTGTTACAGTTTCCTCCCCTACTTGTGCTGATGTTCCCTTCTGGATCTCATGGGCTCACCCACACAGGATCTCAGTCTTTCCTTTGCCCTTGGCTTGGTTCGTGTGTGTCAGAGAGCCAAAGGAAGGGACTGGGGCCAAGGCAGATTGACCTCCTGCCCCAATTTCACAATCTGCTGTTTGATCAGGTGGGTCATCTTGGCTACTTGTCCACTTGATTGGGGACAATATGGGGTATGCAATGGCCAATCTATACTCAGAGTATTGCTGAGCTGCTGTGCCACCTTTGAGATAAAATGGGGCCCTCTGTCTGAGGAAATGACAGCTGGAACCACAAATCAGGGCACTATTTCTTTAACTAGTACTTTGATTACTTATCAAGCTTTAGCAATTTTAGTAGGAAAGGTCTCAGGCCATCCTGCAAAGGCATCAGTTAACACCAGTAAAACCCCCTTTTATTGGGAGTTCTGAGAAATCAGTTGGCCACAGCTGGCCAGGTCCATTCTCTTTCCCAATGTGACCCATTTCTGGCTTTGGAGTGTTTTTAGGATCAGTCTGGAGGCAGAGATTGCACTGTCTGGATGCCTGCCTTACTGTAGTGTATAAATTTCTAGCTATGATGTCCCAAATCAAGTGCTTGTACAGGGCCTCTGCTCCCCAGTGCCTCTTCCTGTGCTCTTCCCTTCCTACAGACCATATTAAATGGCCAGGTATGATTACCTTTCCTTTTGGAGTGTGGGCCCTCCCTTCTTCATTGCATGCCCCCTCCAAATCTGTGATTAGCTTCAGATTCACTTTGTTATAATTTGGCTTATCCTCAAAAATTTTTCCATCTGGAATTAAAGCTCCTTCCATATGCACCTCTCTTTGCTGCTTCTTTTGCCTCTCTGTCTGCCATCTCATTTCCTTTTTCCAATTCTGAGTTTGCCTTTTGATGTGCTTTGATGTGCATGATTGCTATTTTCTTTAGGAGCTGTACTGTCTCAAGCAATTTCAGAATTTCTTCTGCATGTTTGATATTTTTCCCTTGGGAGTTCCATAGTCCCCTTTCCTTCCAGATTGTTCCATGGGCATGCACAACTCCAAAAGCACACTTTGAGTCTGTACAGATGTTCACTTCCTTACCTTGGGCCAATTCCAAGGCACGAGTCAGGGCCATTATCTCTGCCTTTTGTGCAGAGGGATTGACGGGCAATGGCTCTGACTCTGTCACCTCCTGGCAGGTGGGGACAGCAGATCCTGCATGCCTTCTGCCATTCAGGACGTAGCTGCTGCCATCTGTGAAACAGTGCTCTGCACCTTCCAGAGGAGCATCCCTCACATCCAGATGGATTGAGTACGTTGCTGCCATGCTTCCCAAGCAGTCCTGGTGCACTGGTTCCCTGTGTTTCCACTGAGGAGAGAAGCTGGCAATGTTAGTGAGCACAATCTCCACATCATCCTGCCCCACCAGTATGGCTTGGTACTTGAGGAATCTCTGTGGAGAAAGCCAGTGCCTGCCCTTCAATTCTAACACTGCAGACACTCTATGGGACACCAACACCATCATTTTCTGTCCCAAGGGGAATGTTCCTGCTTCCTGGATGTTGAGCACCACGGCTGCTACTGCACACAAGCACCCTGGACATCCTTTTGCAGTTGTGTCCAATTGCTTGGAAATGTGGGTGACTGCCCTGGCATGGGCCCAGGTCTGGTGCCAATATCCCTGGGGCAATTCCCTGTTTCTTCTGAGAACACAAAAAGAAAGGTTTCCTCACATCAGGGAGTCCCAGGGCTGGAGCTGACATCAGGGCCTTTTTCAGTTGTTCCAAAGGCCCCACAAGGCTGGTTTGTCCCACTGAAGATGCTTCTGCTCACTGTTAATCAGTGCATACAGGGGCTGAACAAGTAATCCATAATTCCACATCCAGAGGTGACACCACCTGGTCATTCCCAGAAAAGTTCTCAACTCTTTTACAGTCTGTGGCTTTGGTGTTTGACATAGAGCCTCCCTCTGGGCTTGTCCCAAGGCCCTCTGCCCAGCACTGATCTCACAGCCCAGGGAAATGACTTCTCATTGCATTACCTGGGCTCTCTTCTTAGACACCTGCTACCCTTGGAGTCTCAAAAAGTTTCAGACACTCACTGTCCAGACTCAGTGACCATCAGGATGTCATCCATGTATTGTAGCAGTCTTCCTTTCCTGGGTGGGGTTTCCCAAGTCTGGAGATCTTTGGCAAGTTGATTGCCAAATATGGTGGGTAAGTTTTTTAATCCTTGAGACCGTGCAGTCCAGGTAAGCTGAGTCCTTCTTCCACTTTTAGGATTTTCCCATTCAAAGGCAAATATCTTTTGGCTGGCTTCGTGGAGAGGGAGGCAAAAGAAATCATCTTTCAAATCTAGAACAGTAAACCAAGTTAATTCTGGTGTTAACACCGTTAACAAAGTATATGGATTCGTACCATGAGATATAAATCCTGTACTATCTCATTGACAGCTCTCAAATCCTGGAGCACTCTATGTGTTCTGTCAGGGTTTCAGACCAGTAATATGGGAGTATTAAAATCAGATTCACATTCCCTTAACAGGCCCCATTGCAAAACTTGTATTCCTGGTTGTATCCTTTCCCTATCCTCTTTCTTCAAGGGATATTGTTTTATTCTTACTGGCCATTGTCCCTCTCTAAGTTTTACCTCTACCAGTGATGCACTCTCAGCTCTCCCTGGCTTCTCAGTGGCCCAGGGTGCACTTAGGTTATGATGTCTTCACTGATTTCTCTTTTTATGGGAACATCAACTAAAAGTAAATTTATTACTTTAATGTATCATGGAGCATCTACCTCCAGAGTAATGTCTCCTTTTTCCAAATCTGATTGTTGCATTAAATTGTTCAAGTAGGTCCCTTCCCAGGAATGAGTGTGGTGAATTAGGCAGATATAAGAATTTGTGTATACCTCTTTGCTTTCCCAATTTATATTTTAGAGGTTCACAAAAATAAGCTTGGCCATTGGCCCCTTTAACCATAATATAATCCTCTCCTACAGGTGTTAGAGATTAGTTTAAGACCGAATATGTTGCCCCTGTATCAATTAGAAATTTTGCATGGTTTTATTTCCCCCCTTCCCCTAGCTTCATTATAACCAACGGATCTGCTAGGGAAGATCCCCCTGATGCCCGTCAGTCTCCATCTACATTTGCCATGACTCGTGCCCTTTTATTTCCCTTCCCCCCACATTCTGGGCACTCATTTCTACAGTGGCCTCATTTTTACATATAGGACATTGGTTTCTTCCCAAGCAGGGAGGTGGAGGCTCCTTTTTGAAACTTTTATTTTCCTTTTCCTTTTGACACAGCAACTTATAAGAACTCAAAAAACTGCTTGGAGAAGTCCAAGATGTCCATGGGTGCCAGGAGGAGGAGGACAGTTCTGTTTCACTGGAAGGAAAGCAGAGAGCCCCAGTGTTTCAGTAGCAGATGAGAAGAGACCCTCACCATGCCAAGGACAGCTGAACCAGTCAGGTGGCACCTGGGAGGCCAAACCAGCCAGACCTGTTCCATGTTCCCTTGGTTCCATTGGGCCCCACAGTGCCACAATGTTCCCAACAATTCCCTGAGGCCTTGCAATGTCACAATGGTCTCCCTGGTTCCCCAGGCCCCCACAATGTCATGTGGCTCCTCTGTTCTATGAGGCCCCAAAATGTCACATTGGACCTTTGGTTCCATGCAGCCCTGCAGTGTCACAAACACCTCTTGGTTTCACCATGCCCCACAGTGTCACAATGGTCCTTCTGGTTCTGTGGGGACCCCCAGGGTCACAGTGGTGTCACTGGTTCCATGAGGCCTCACAGTGTCACAGTGCTCTGCTGAGTCCTTGGGGCTTCACAATTGTCTCCATGGTTCCATGAGTCACCTCTGTGTCACAATGTTCTCATTGCTTCAATGGTGTCTCACAGTATCACAGTGGCCCCTTATTTCCATGAAGCTCTGAAGTGTCTGAATGGTCCGTCTACAGTTCTGCGAGGCCTTGCAATGTCACAATGGACTTTGGCCCCTTGGTTCCATGACACGCCAAAGTGTCACAATGGTCTCAATGGTTCCATGAGGCCCCACAGTGTCACAATGGACCTTTGGTTTGATGGGACCTCTCAGTGTCACAATGATCTCAACATTCCGTGGAGCCACACAATGGCAGTATGGTCCCCTTGGTTCCATGAGGCCCAGCAATGTCACCATGGTCTCCATGATTCCATGGGTCCCCTCAGTGTCACAATGGTCCCTTGGTGTCACAAGGCCCCTCAGTGTCACAATGATCCCTTGGTGTCACAAGGCCCCTCAGTGTCACAATGGTCCCTCGGTTCCATGGGCCCTGTGCTGGTTCATTCCCCCCTGCCCTTCTCAGGACACCCTGACAGCTGAGAAATGCTCTTTGTGCCTCGGCCTTGGCCAACAGCCCCTGGGCTCAGCTCCTCTGGAGCCCATCCCAAACACTGTCTGCTGCCAGGCACTGCTGCTGCCCAACGAGCTCCTGGGTTCTTGAGGAGCAGCCCTGGGAACTCTTTGTGTTCCCTCAGGGGCACAACATCCCTGTTCTCAGCCTGCCAAAGAAAGCTGTTGATGCCCAGTGTGGATGTTCCAGGATGGAACATTGCTGTGCCTAAAGCCCCTCTCTTGGGGCTTTGCTGCCAACAGCGCTGCCAAAGGAGCCCCTTGGAGCTCTCCTGGGCCAGCACCCTCCCTCTGAGCGGGGCCTCTGCCAGCTGGGAACTCTCCCGTGTGCTGCACTCGGGGCATCCCCGAACAGCGACGGAGTCTGGGCTGATCCCCCCACTCCTTGGGGATCAACACTTCACCTGCTGGGGAGATGCCAAAGCATCCGCAGGGAGCATTTCCCTGCCCTGCAGGGGAATTTCTCACAGCTCCCTTGCACTGACTCTGTCTGTGTGTGTGCACACACGAGTGCCTGTGCCCTGGCACCTGTGGCAGAAATGCTTCTCTCGGAGGGGTTTGAGTGCCTGGGATATCTGAATCAGCCAGGCCTGGAAGTGAGGTTAAGTCATGAGGTCTAAGCTAAGTCAAATGGTGCTAAGAGTTGTTCTTTTGGTAGGTTGTTTAGTTTAGTAAATGTTATAAGCTAAATTGAATATTGTTATATGTTATTTCTCTGTTAGATCATGAAGTCACATGTTATAAGTTAGGTTAGATACTGTTATGTGCTGTTCTTATGCTAAATTGTGACATTTAAGGTATCAGTTAAGGTTTAGGTGTAAGTTAAACCCTGTTAAGTTTGAGCTCTGTTAAGCTTTTAGGTACCATATTCCTTTTATCCTTGCCCTCACTGTCCTTTTGTCTTACACACAAACACACACACACACAGAGACACACAGAGACAAAGTGACAGTTCTGGGTTCGTTTCTGGTTTGATTGCCTGGATTTGGTTTGGTTTTGTTGTTGCTTTGTTTCCTTGCTGTGCCTGAAGTGTCCAGTCAGGAGCAGAGTGACTCTTGCCAAGGAACTTTGTCCTGCTGTCCCTTAATATTCCATCTGTTTTTTCCTGATCCCTTGCTGGGGATTTTTTAAGCGCTCTCAGCCCCCTCGTTGGTAACAGGGTGAGGGAGCCCTGGCCCAGGCTCTGGCCCTGGGAGACATGGGGACACTGCCGGGGGGTCCCTGTCCCCCTGTCCCACCCTGCAGGGCCCCGTCCCCCCGTGCCCATGTCAGGCTCTGGGGTCGATCTCATGGAACATCCTCTGGGGGAGGCTGTGGCACCTGGGGCAGAGGGGACCCGGGGGGACAGGGGACCCCAATGTGCAGGAGCAGGTTAGACTGTGAGGGGGGGCTGGGGTGGAGTGACCTCCCCAGGGACACCACACAGCCCCTGGGGATGTCACACAGCCTCCCTGTGGTGTCACACAATCACAGTGATGTCACGTACCTCCCAGTGATGTCACACAGACCCTGTGATGTCACACAGACCCTGTGATGTCACATGGACCCTGTGATTTCACAGAGCCCCCAGTGTTGACACACAGCTTCCTTGTGATGTTACAAATCCCCTGAGATGTCACACAGCCCTTGTTATGTCACAAAGACACCTGTGATGTCACAAAGCCTCACTGTTATGTCACACAAGTTATTGTGCTGTCACACAGCCCATGATGTCACACTGCCTCCTGTGTTGTCACACAGAACCCTGTGATATCACATATTCTCCCTGTGATGTCACACGTCTACCCTTTGATGTCAAACAGCTTCCTGTGATGTCACACAGACACTTGTGATGTCTCACAGCCTTGGCACAGTGATGGAGAGCTCCAGCACCATCACAGACACAGCCATTTCCAGTCACCCTCAGTGCAGTCCCAGTTGCTCCCAGTATATCCCACTTTGCCCCCAACATGCTCCAAGCTGCCCTCAGCATGCTCCTGGTCACTCCCAGTATGATCCCAGTACCCCTCAGTGTCGTCCCAGTCCCACCCAGTATGACACCAGAGCTCCTTGCAAGCTGCTGTGTCTGCTGCAATTCCCTGCCCCTGCCCATCCTGCAGCAGCCCTGCATTTCCCTGCTGCAGCCTTGGTCTGCAGAGCTGCTCCTGCTCCAGGCACAGGGCCCAGACCAAAGCTGGGCAGTGTTAAAAACGACTAAATAATGTTGTCTTTCCCATATATGTATTGACATTTGCATATTGTTATTGATCAGAAATATTTAGATATGGTCTACATTATAACTCCTTTTTAGCTGCTTGTTAATATAACAGAATCTCACAGTTTAAGTATGGATGGTGCTGCTTTTAGAAATAGTAGTGTAATAGATAGAATATGTATGTATCACTTATACAAGTGGTAACATGATGTATAGACTTTAACAAAACATAAGATGTGAAAAAGCACTTGTGAAACTAAAAGCGCTGTGTAAGATCATCCACTAATTGACCCATCCCAGTGATACCAGAGACACAAAACAGAGCAGCAGAGAGGAAGGGAGGAGAATTCATTATTTTCTCTAATCAAGAGGACATTTGAAACAGCAGGAATGAAACCATGGGAAGAAATAAAATTATTTGATGTCCTACAGATAAGGAAAGGTGGGAAAAATCAAATACAAAGAACCACTTTAAGATCAAAAACTCCCAGGAATGTTTTAATAATGTATAAGCTAATGAACATGCATCTAATCCCAGCAATGTACCTGTATATACACACCTCGATTTCAAGTGCCTTTCTGCTCTTTGACTGTTTGTCAAAAACACCTGAGCACTGGTATTGTCTGTTTTTAAACCCAATAGTATTATTAATACTATGATTATTATTAATACTATTAAATTTTAAAATTCTGAGGTGTGTATTTTGTTTTTCTTAGCTCTGAGAGCAGAGTATTCAGCCAGTGCCAGCAAGAGGCACCCAGGGACAGGCTGCTGCCGCTGGCAGCTCCAAGGTTCTCCTTCCAGCCTGCCTCTGCCCAGGCTCCGGCTGCTCTGGGCTCTGCCAGGGCTCTGCTGGGGCTCCACCCTGCCTAAGGCTGGGATCACTCTCACCTCACACTCACTGACAGCTCTGCACCACAGGAGACCTTGCAGAGCACCCTCACTGATCTTGGCTTTCTCAGCTGAGCAAAACTCTCCTGCAGCCAAAGAGATTGCACTCAGGGATACAAATCCAAGTGGCAGGAGCCCAAATGCTCTCCAGTCACCACTGAAGGGCTGCATCTGCACAGGATGTTTGGGCTGCCCCACTACCCCTTTGGTTTTTCCTGCAAATGCCATTGTCCTTTCTGTCTCAAATGGATGTCACACAGATGGGCAAAACCCAGCCAGTGGGCCACATTCCATAGGCAGTGAGGTCTGGAGAGGATGAGTGAAGAAGAGCCTTCCCCACATTCAAACCATACCAAAGAAGCCATAAGTGTGCCTTAGCACCATTAAAAAACAACTGGCAATTCAGAAGGAAATGCTGAGTTATCTGCAAGAGTCAGAAGGAGGGGAATCTTCCAAATGAGTTGAGGTTTCAGAAACATTATTTATTTACAGTCCTACTCTATAATCCTAGTCTAGAAAACTACGCAAAGATCCTACTATAGAATCCTACTCTAAATTGGTTGTGGACATAATGTCTTGATGTAATTGTCACATTCTTGTCTCCTCCATCTTCTTCTTCATTGCAGTGGTCAGTGGCACCAGGCTGGAAGCAGGCTCGATTGATGTTACAAATGGATGCTGCTCATAAGAAAAAAACAACAAAAACAATGAACCGTGCCTTTCCAAGCTCAGTGTTTCACAGGCTCAAACAGGATTCCTCTGGCACCTCGGAAGATGCAGAAAGAGGACCCACAGGCCCATCTGCACCTCAATCTTCATGTGCAGGACCTTGCCATCACAGCCAAACCTGGCCCACAATCCCACTCAGCCCTTTATTCTGGTGTCTTTATCTTGCTGGGACTTTTTCCATGCCAGGGCTTTGGGAATGGTGCTTTCTGTCTGTGGGGTTTCTTCCTCTCAGCTAACTCCAAAGACTCACCCAGGTGCCTCTCTTTGAAAGACAGGCACTAATTAGCAGCCTGTGCTAATTTCCACAGGGAGACAGAGCAGTGCCCACCTTTGCATGCCCTGCCCCTGCTGTGCTGGATGGCACCTTCCTTGCCAGCAGGGACAGCCAAGTGGCACTGGCTGCTGCAGCTCCCTCTGTGCCACAGGAGCTGGCAGTGACCCTGGGGCAGTTCCTGTCTGCTTGCCCGTGCCAGGCAGCAGATGGGGCTGGCACAAGTCCCTCTCAGCTGTCCCTGTTTGTGTGGCACAAACCTCTAAGAGTGGGCTGGGGGCACAAACCAGGGCCCCTCAGAGGCTCACAGGGAGCCCCCCACAGCCCCTCCTTGCCACAGCCAAATCTCTCACTGCTCGGCCAGGACTGGCTTCCTTGGCTTCTTCCAAAACCACTTCACAACTCTGTGCCCCACACTGATCTACTGCAATTCTTTTGCCATTAGGTCAAACTGAACACCCACCAAATGACAAAACAGGGAGACACAAAAACAGTCAGAGGACACAGCACCTCTCCTCTGAGGACACCCTGAGAGACCTGGAGTTATTCAGCCTGGAGAGGAAGAGGCCCCAGGGAGATTTTATTGCCACTTCCCAAAACTTCAAAGTGGCTTCTGTGGGTGGGTGAGACATCTTTTGAACATGTCTAATTACAATAGGATGTGGGCTAACATTTATAAACAGAAAGGGGATCAAATCAGAGTAGGTCTAAGGAGCATGGGGCAACACTGGCACAAGTTGTCCCAAGAGCTGGGAGGTGCCCTGTCCCTGGAACCATTCCAGGTCAGGTGGGAAGGGGCTCTGAGCAACCTGAGCTCTACTTTCATGCTGTCCCTGCTCATTGCAGGGCACTTGGACCAGATGACCATGACAGGTCCCTGCCAGCCCAGCCCAGTGCAGGATTGCTCACCATTCTCAGCTGAACAGCACCAAGAGTGCAGCTGAGGACCAGGGGGGCTCATCTGATGCATTGGGCTCCAGTGCAGGAGAAGCCCATCCCTGGGGCACTGTTTCACCTGCAGCCCCTTTGCATTTTACCTGCAGGAGCTCCTTGGCAGAGCAGCGCCGTGCCTCGTCTGTCTGCAGGCAGCAGCTCAGGAAGTCACGCAGCAAAGGGGAGAACAGGTTGGGCTGCTGCAGCTTTGCTCTGCCTCCTGTGCCTATCAGCAGTTGAGGCTGGAGAAAAAGGCAACACCAGGTTCCACCTTCTTCTTTCACACCTGCAACTGCTCTCCCACAGCTCATTCTTTCACCTCCACTCTGCACTGGCACTTTCTGCCCTGCCTTACAGGCACAGATGACTTTCCTATCCCAACATAAACCCCCAAAGCCCAATGCAGCCACAGCTTTTCCAACATCCAGGGGATCTTGCCTTGGCAGCTGATTTCATTGACTGTCCTAGTTAATGGGAACTACATCAGCAAAACACGTTTGCTACTCTGCAGATTCACAACAGCTTGACAGGCTTTTTGGAAGAGGGACTTTGCTATCCTAACTAACTCTACAGTATCCAAGGATGATTACAAGAAAGGCATCTCTGCAGTGCTTGTTGGTCCCTGAAGCACAGCTGCCATAAAACAGAACTCATCAAGATTTTGTCCTGTTTTTGGATAAAGATGGAAAAAGCAAGCAGAACTGCATGGGCATTGGTATGCTTCTTGTTCTTTTTCTTTTGTGTTTTCCTTTTTTCCTTATTTTTTCTATAAAATTGAAACTGGGAAGGTCCAACCTCCATTTCTGTGGATCTTCATTACATGTTTAACCTCTCCTCTGAAAAATTCTTGTGCTTCAGAAAGAGAGCTCCAACAGTGTTGAAAAAGCAACTGAAAATGTCAGGCATGGCTGGAGGCCAAAATGGCAAGTTGCTGAACTGTTTACCTGTCACTTGCCTTGTGATGCAACCCAAATTACAGCAGATGCTGATGTGCTACAGGGACATTTCCAGAATGGGACCTTGGTGGCAGTGGTGACAGCAGATGGCAATGGGATTTTGTCCATTGGCACAGAGAACATGGCACAGGTGAGAAAGACAGCAGGATCAGAGAGTGTTTGCACCGTACCTGGACAGGAGTTCCATTCCAGTGAGGAACTTCTCCTTCCACCATCTCGATGCCCACAATTCCCAAAGACCAGATGTCCACTTTGGGGCCATATGGGTGACCTGTCACCACTTCAGGCGCCATCCACCCACAAGTGCTGACCACTGAGTTGTGTGCACTGTGCTCAGGGCTGAGCTGAGCAAAGAAGCCAAAGTCACTTGTGGACACAACAACACACCATGGAAGCCAGCTCAAATTAGGAAAGCAAGCACAAGAATTCCCCACTCTCAGTCTGAGAATGTGCTGTTGAATCTGCTGGAGAAATGTCCATGCTCTCTTTCCTCAAGGCTTTAGCCAAAGAAATCTGGTATTGCAAATTGCAAAAAGCCCCCACTGCTCACAGCAGTGGCCTTTCTTCCCCTGAAGGTTTAGATTGCAGCTCCCTCTCTCTGGAAGGGACACACACAGAACAACACCACTCTTGACTGCTTGTGGTTCCTTGTCAAACCTCTGTGCACATTGCAGCTGTGCCTTCAGCTTGCAGCAGTGGCCCCTGCACTCCACCAGCACCATTTTTGGGGAGCTGGCAGTCACTCCAAGCAGCCCCACACCTCACATCCCTGCAACACTGCACCTGACCAAGGATATACTGACCCAGCTTGACAGAGCCGTCACTTCTGAGAAGGATGTTGCAGCTCTTGACATCTCCATGGATCATGCGGTTCAAGTGAAGAAAATCCAGTCCTTGCAGGCACTGAGAGAGAAAACAGAAACAGGAGGGCAAAATGAGTGATGTGAGTTGATCACACAAGGAAGGAAAGAGCACTAAAAGATTCCCTTTCCAGGCCAGTGGGGAGGAATGTCAGAACACAGTGGCATTGAGAGCAAGAGCTTTCTGCTCCACCAGCAGCAGAGCAGCATCTTGGTAAGGGAAGGCATGTCAGCTTTGGAAAGGGCAACAGCAACTGCTGTTGTGGACTGTGCCCTGCAAACCAGCCACAACGACTGCTGCTGCACTGGATGTCTCAGAAGCAAACAGCATTTGGGCTGCACTGCTATCCTTTTCACATGAGGACTGAGAGAAATGAGTCTCTCTTTTCTCTTTGTTGCTCGTTTCAAATCCTGCCACCTGCACATTTACTTTTATAGGCAAGGAATGCAGTGCAGACAGGCTCCAGGCAAACATTTAGAGAGGCAAGGTGGAGAACAGCAAATACAAGTACAAGAGACAGAGTGAGAATACAGGAGCAGGAGATGAGAGTGCAGGAACTGAGTGCAGTGAGTACTGGGACACTGGCAGGCAGTTCACTTGAGATGCTCTTGCTTGCCCATAGCACAGCAGCAACACAGAAACCAAACTTGGCACATGAAATCTCTCCATTTTTGAGCCCCTGTTTCCCAGACAGCCCTGCCCAAGCCCTCAGAGGCACAGGTGGGATCCCTGACCTCCCGACTGATGGCTGCCATCTCATCTTCACACAGGTAGATCTTGCTGATGACATCGCTCAGAGTGCCTCCATCCATGTACTCCATCACCAGCCACAATTGCTTACCCACAAGGTAGCTGAAAGAAGGAAACAAGGGTGTGCAGATGAACGTGCATGGCTACGGATCTGTTTGCAACAGCAATTGGGTTGATTCTTGTTTCCAGGTGCCTTGGTGACAAGGGCAGAATGAAAGGAATAGACATTCCCTCTAGGCTGTGCAGTGTTTGCAGTCTGTGCAGTCTCAAGGACAAAGGCACAGCTGTGAAAATGGAGATGTCTTAGATGGCCAGCAAGTGAAAAATGGAGTTCACTAACAGCCCAGATAAAAACATGCCATGCGTGGTATTTCTGGAAAAAAGCACCTAGTCTTCCTGGCATGTACAGCAATGCAAAAGAGGGGACACAATCCAAGGGAAATCCTTGTTAGTTTATCTGGATATAAGAAGACATTTGAAGAAGATCAAGCCTCAAAACAATGTGGCAGTGAGCTTACAGGCTTTTGATTTAGTAAGATGTGGCTGACCCAAGATTTTGAACAATTGTCAAACTCCATGTGCCAGGGAAGACTCATGCAGACAGGATGCACTGTCTTCCCATCCACTGGAGGTGAGCTGAACAATGCTAATTAACCAATAATTAACAGCTCTAATTTCTGCCAGTGACCAAAGTGGGTTTTTACCTTGTCTGTTTCCAGTATGTAAATAAACAGTCCTGGGACAAAAGCACAAAAACTCACCTGTCTAAACAGTTGACCAGGTTGGGATTCTGATTCATCTTCAGCACCATGAATTCATTGACTTTTAGTTCTTTTTCCCTCACTCCGTGGAGATTTATTTTCTTGATGGCCACCTAAAGTGACATTGAAAATCAGTAACTTGAGAAGTTGGTGGCAAGAGACCACAACACACATGGAGTGAGTGATTTTGCAATGACAGAGCTGAGCTGTGCCAAAGTGCCTTGTGATTAGACATTGGAGTAATTAGGAACTGACATTCCAACAGCCCATTGCTCTGCTCCCTTGGGGCCAGGTACAGAACACATGGCCACTGATGTTTTGTTTTGTCCACTTGGTAACAATGGTGTCTCAACTATCAGCCCAAAGCTCTGACCACACTCTCTGCTGCTGTGTCTTGGATTCAGAAGAAGCAATCCATGCCTTGGTATTCTGTGGATACATCCTGAGCTGTGAGCAGGGCTTAGGGCTTTTTGGGATGCCTTGCAGATCTTTCCCTACATGCAGTTCCCAAGTGCAGCACTGCATGTGGCTAAGGAACAACCAGGAACATTCAGATTCAGGATTTGCTGGCAGACAGAAATAAGAATTCAGGATTCTTAAGCTACAGCCCCAAAGAGCAGGGAGATGCTCTAAGGCACCCCCTTTTTTTTAGCAATTGAGTGTGAGACAGCTTTCTTTCCCTGAAAGGAAGTGCTGCCTTCCTTGCCTTCCTTCTGGCAGCTGAGAAAGGACAAAAACTGTCCCAAATGGATTTTGCAGGCTCTCACAAGTCTGTGCTTCTTCTGCCTTTCCTGCACAGCTCTGGCCAAAGCTGCAGCCACAGCTGCCACCAGAGGGGAAAGCCCTGGAGAGCTGCAGAATCTGCAGGGGCTCTTGCATTTACCTCTCCTCCTGTGACAGTGTCGAGTGCTCGACAAACCTCTCCAAAAGTCCTAGAAACAAAAGAGCAGCAGAGAAAGGAGAAGCCATTTAGATGTTGGAGGGAAAGCCAGCACAGACAGGAGATGTCTGCTGTAAGTGCCTGAAACCTGCAGGATGCAGGAGGGCTCTGCCAGAAGGCAGATGATGCATTTTCCTCTCCACTGCAAGGGCACTGGGCCTGTTCCTGAAGCACTGGGGTTCACTGCCTCAGCTCACAAAGAGAGCTTATTCTTTCATCTTGAGTTGCAGATTCTAAACTGTGCAGTTCTTATCCTGACCACAGAGTATTATTTCAGCAAACTTTTGCAAAGAATTATTCCTGAGAACTGTTATGTGACAGCTATCAGGGAGTAGGTTGCTCTTTCAGGCAAGCAAGATACTGCTCCTTTCATGAGTGTGGCTCTATGATTTGGAGATATACCAAAATGCTAAGGAAATGAACACAGAAGTGTCCTACACTTGAGAGACTTGGACATCTGCCAGGTGCTGTTCCTTGCTGCAGGCAAGGCCTTGGCAGCATGGAGATGTCTTTGACAATGCCTTCTGACCACGCTCACAAATTCTGACCAGTACTGAGAGGTGGCACAATCGAACCCCAGTGTCTGAATATGTTTACAGCTTGCCTGATTTCACCCTTGATAAATATCCCACCAGAAAAACTCCTGGCTCATGGCTTTGTAGCAGTAACTGGTTGGACTCACCCGCTGCCAATATTTTCCAGTTCAGTGTATTTCATCCCAGGATTTTCTGTGTTCACTGTTTTCCCTGAGGGAAAGAAAAGGCAAGATGCT
The DNA here is from genome assembly GCA_018697195.1 of Certhia americana. Classification (NCBI taxonomy): domain Eukaryota; kingdom Metazoa; phylum Chordata; class Aves; order Passeriformes; family Certhiidae; genus Certhia; species Certhia americana. The sequence goes on along the minus strand of JAGMWU010000198.1, from coordinate 12,624 downwards.
CTCCTTAAAGCAGACATCCCACCTCCCAGGAGATTCAAGAGAAACCCCCAGTGCCTGGGGCTCTGAACCCTTTGTGGTGGGCTGGGTAACAACACCAAGCACCAGACTGACAGCTCTGCAGCACAGATGGCCAGCACAGAGACTGATTCTCTCCAGCAGTGCCTCTGGCCAGTCCTGAATGTCCCTGGGACACCAAACTCAGCAGGAACATTTGGTACAGCTGTGCTGACACATGCACACAATACACTGTCCCCCAGATTAGAAATACACCAGACATACTCAGTAGCTCCAGGGACTTCTCCTCACTCTCCTCTTGCTGAGCAGCAGCTGTGTCAGTGCTGGAGATGAACAAACTGCACTGGCTCCACTTCTCAGCCTGAGCAGCAAAGGCTCCTTCACACAACGCTGCTGCTGCTGCAGCTGGTGCCGAGACAGAGCCTGTGTAGGTCTGAAACAAGCAATGAGTTTGTGTGAGAAAGGGGGCTGGCAGAGATTGCCCCAAGATCCCTTTTCAAATGCAAGTTCTTAGGAAGATGCTGTCAGCCACATGAAGGGCAGTTCAAATGGATTATTTGGATGTCCACTCCTCAAATTGAATGGGTCAAATCTAAAGGCTGTTTTTACTCAAGTGCATTGCCAGATTCATGTTCCATTTTCTGAAGGATGACTGCCACAATGCCCATTCCACTTCCTCCCAAGGATTTCTTTCCCCCTGCAAGGCCTGCAGACACACTTGCAGCTCCTTATTCCAATGTTCTACCTCCTCCCACTGAGTTGCCTTCTCCTCCTCCACCATCTTCAGCTCCTGGTCACCCTGCAGCACTTCTGGTGGGGACAGTTTCTGTGCCTCACGCCCACCTTGGCACTCTTGGTTGCCACTCATTTTCTGCAAGGCTTGGCAGGCTGCTGGCTGAGATGTCAACACTGGCACCTCAAGGCAAAGAGAAGAAAGCAGTCAGAGACTTCAGCTTGTCCCTGACAGCCAAGAGTCATTGACTGTGAGGAAATGGAGAGAACACATTTACAAGGGACACAGACAGCTTCTTTTAATCCTGCATCTGGGTCAGCATGTTTCCCTGTAACAACACCTCAAGAAACGAGGAGAGCAGGAAGAGACCAGCAGGAATCCATTTGGATGACTGCTAGCCCAAAGGCCAAAGGACTGGTCCCACTGTGCAGGGCAGCAGCTGAGATTCAGCACATCAGGAAGTGTCCTTCAGAGTGGCTGTGAAAGACACTACAGCAGGATGGCACTCAGAGGCATCACCCCACTTGCCTGCTGCTGTGCAGTGGAAAGGCAAGAAGGGCAGGAATCACCAGTTTGAATGCTGCAGTGGCTGTCACTGTTTCACTCACTTGCTTTTGTAGATCCTGGAGCAGGCGATTATGTTTCTCCCTGATGATTTTTATTTCTCCCTTCATCCTATTCATCCTTGCCATGAACCTTGCCTTAAGCCTAGTCTCAGCTTCCTGCAGCTCTGCCTGCAGCTGTTCCTTGAACTTCTGTAAAATACCAGAGGGAGGAAGTTTCATGAGTGCAGTGCCTGCCACTCTTTCTCTCACCTGCTTTTGTTGATCGCCCCTCTGCTGATGGAGATTCAGCTCTTCTTGGATGTTTCTCCTGACTTCCTTGTTCCTCCTCTTCACTGCCTCCATGTCACTCTGAGCTTTGGGCAGCTCTGATGGAGGCTCTGCCTTGATGCTCTGTACACACAAAAATGCAGAGTAAGTGACTGGGAGCTGCCACCAGGCTCAGCTGTTTCCTCTTTCAGCCCCCAAATCACTTTTATTCAGACACATCATTCTGCTTCCCTAGCCAGCTCTGCTTCCACTGTAACCCTCCTGTCCCACTGCTGATCTCTGCAGATTCCAAGGCTCTGAGCTTCCAGTGCCTCTGGCATTCCTGGCCTCCTCAGTCCCAAGAGCTCTGTTTTATGCCCCTCTTGCTGCCCTTCACTCTGTCACCTGGCTAGCCAGGCTTACCTGGCCATTCTGCTCTTCCACCTGCTGCCTGAGCTGCTCCTGCTGCTCTTGGGCTGGCAACAGCTCTCCCTGATTCTGCCATGGCATCACTGATACAGCACTCTGCTCATGTTCTTTGTCTAGAAGGGCCTTCACAGAAAACAAGAGAAGATGGCTTTCAACTTCCCATCCAGCATTTGTGGGCCAAGACTCCAAGACTGATGGGCTCACACATTCCCAAAGCACTGTGCTGCTGCTCTCCTGGCTCTTGCCCGTGGGGAGGCACAGATTCCAAAGTGACACTGGCAGTTTACAGCCAGGAGGGACTGCAGCTGGTCCATGTGGGACAGCCCCTGAGGCAGCTGTCAGGAAAGGGCTGGCACTTCTCAAGGCTCTGCTGAGGGCCTCCCTCCACTTCTGCTGTGTCCCATTTGTCTTTCCCTACTGACTGACAGCAAGCCCTGTCCCACAGCTCCAACCTGTCTCTGCAGGTGGCTTCTTGTGTCAGCTCACCCCTTGGCAGAGACACTTGTGTTGTTCATGTTCTCTTCAGGCCTGCACTGCCATTCCTGCCTTTCTCACATATACACTCTTGTCAGAAATCCTGGTCATTCAGGAGGTAAGGATGTGTGCAAAGATCTTCTGATGGAGGTCACAGAGCCTCTACGGTCACCTCAGTTGATGGAGAAGGACCAAGGTTTATCGTCCCTCTTCTGTCCACTGAGAATTCTCTCATGCTTGTATGACCAAAGTCATGTAGGACATCCCTAGAATGTGAGATTGTTCCACCTCCTGAGGACAGGCAGAATTTTGAAGAATAAACTGTGGGCTTCAGGGCAGAAGAGACTGGCAGAGGAAAACAGCTCTGAGGGGGAAAAATAACCATCTCTAAAAAGGCAAACCTCTCCGCCTGCTCAGGATCAGTTGGCAGGAGATGTCTCTACTCTTCCCCTGAGAGGGATGCCTTTAGGTGAGCTTTGCACCTCCAACTACCTTGGGCCACTGCCAGGAAAATTCAATTATGTCAATGTTACGGCTGCTCAGGAACTTGCAGCTGTGCCTTGCACTAAAGGCAGCAGCAGCACCCACAAGTGCTGGACTGTCTCGCAATGTTCACTTACTGCCTCGGAAGGAAGTGCACTTACTGTCTGGGAATGGTCAGGCTGTGGGGTGAACATGGCTGCAGGGATGTGCTCATTTGCCTCATTTGGCTCCTCTCTGGCCACATCTCCAGGAGCATTGGGAGCCAGACGAGAGTCTGCTTTGGGTTCCATGCTCTGTGGACACAGAGAAGCATGAGGGACAGGCCATTCCCTCTCATTTCTTACCTTATTTCTGTTCAGCTCTAAAACCTGCTCTGCTACATCAAGTTGGATAGCAATGGGATTCTAAAACACTGCAAGGAAATTAAAATGGGATACTTCCACAGAACTGCCTATGGCTCTGAATTCCATATGCCACGCTGGCTCCTATCAGCCAGCAATGTTTTCTCTGTAAGACGGATCTCTGAGCTCTTTCAAGCTCTGAAATGGAAAACTAGGAAATAGCCAGGAATTCCTTGCTTATTCCTGCTGCACACATGGAATTCTATTTTCTTTCAGGCTACCCAGCTTTTGAAGTATTCTACTCTGACATTCCTAGGATACAACTCCTTGTTGAATTCTTGAACACCAGGAACATCCAATGTTCCTTGTTCACTCACCTCTGGTTCAGCACCTCTGAATACATGTGTCAGGTGACCTGCAGTGGGCAAGGGAAATGAAACAGATTCTTTGAGAGAATTCCTGGGGTGGTGATAGCCTCATGACAAGTCAACCAAAGAGAGTATTGTCAGTATCACACATGCCTCCTGAGGACCACAGGTCTTCCACAAAGCCAGCAAGAGAAAGAAAAATATTCTGGGTTGTGACTATACTTTCATGTGATGACAGTAAGTGAATGCTAACTGTAACAATAATGCAATTTTTGTTAACACTCATGATCCTATTCTACCAGAATACATAAAAGTCAGCTTTTCTTCATGTCTCCTTAATGTACATTTTATTTTTAGTTATTTGTGTTTCATTAATTCTTAGGCAATATCTAAAAAGGATGGTACTATAAATGCTTCCCCAAGATCCCTCTCAGCTGTGGCAGTCCTATTGGGAAACAGCACAGCAGCAGCTTCAGGCCATAGGAGAAGACACTTACTGCTCTGGAGTGTGCACTTCATTGCCGAGGGGAAGGCAATTTTAGAACTCAATAAAGGGTAAAGCTGTCAAATCCTTCAATGACAAAATGGAGGAGAAAAAGAAGCTTTCTCTGAATACTGGTAAGAATTCAGAAAGATTTTCTGAGAAGATCTCCCAGTCTACATTTTCAAAGTTGTCCTCTTTGAAACAGCAAAGTGAGGAAATGACAGATTCTGTTGCCACAGATTCTCCCATGGAGGGAACAGAAGCCCTGCAGGTTCCCTTGCAAATGCTGCCCTCAGACCCCTGGCTACAGACCCTCTCTTTCCAGCTGAACATGTTGACAGGAGCTTTACCAAACCAGTGCCATCCCAGTGCTGTTTCTGTTTCCAAATCAACCCAGTCACTAAGAAAGAGGAGGAAGGCATACAAAAGCCAGGTTAGGTTACAGCCAGGGAAATCCTCTACTTACGTGCCAGGTTAGTCAGGTAATAGCCAGAATAGGAAATGCCATAAACAGTGCAAACTGCAGCAGCGAGTTGCTCAATCATTGTAGCACTGCTGTACAAGTTTGCAGACCGTGCTCCAACACCAGGAAAAAACAAGGCTCCTGTCAGTGTGCAGCTGCCCACTGACAAACGCCTCAGCCAGGAGGATGCTCCTGCACTGAGCAAGCCCCAGAGCTGCTCTGACACTGAGGCCTTCTGTGCACCAAGGCAACCCTCTGATGTCACCACCATGACATGGCACCCATGCCCTGATATCACAAAGCCAATGTTCTGCCTTGCTCTGTCAATTCATGCACAGCAAGCCCACCTTCCCTACAGCAAACACAAAATAGCCTGGCAAGTTCTCCTCTGTCCCAAAGCAGCACAAACTGCCCTCATGGGCCGAACCCTGCTGGACAAGGGGTCCAAGAGGGACTCTAAGATTCCCCCAAGCACCTACAGCCTGTGCCCCACCCGAGCATACAGATGGGACCAAAGCCAAGAAAACCAGACCAAGAAAATGTCTGTAAGCATTGCCCAGAATCAGGAGAGAAGGTGGGTCACCTGCAGCACACAGCTCTGAACTCCAAAAAGGAATCCACAGGGAAAAATAGCCTGGGAAAGGTTTCATTGTCACCTTTCTTACCTGCTCCATAGAAATGGCCTACATGAAAGTTACCAAGCAGGGCCTGATCCCTGCTGCCAGCTCAGGGTTACAAAGGAGGCATTTCTTTATTTTGGCACTGGGTGCATAGGGAATCACTTCCCTCACATGTGCACACCCTGCAATCTTGCCTACTAGTTTGTATCCATGGAACTAAGACAAATTCATTTCTTAGCTGCAACTCACAGGCCAAACATTCTCTTACATTATCTGACATATTGAAATCACTTCTTAGAATTTATTGACATGAAAATAGGAGTGTCCTAAGTTCCCTGGTGGTCATTGTCACTGGTTCAGGAGGAGACCCATGCACAAAGAGACCTAAGAACCAACTGGGATTGCAAATCAAATTTATTCTATTAGTTGCAGTAGCAAATAATACATACCAACCCCTGGATTCCCAAAAAACTGCTGAGCAGGAGAAGGAGATGGAGCGTGGTGCTGGGCAGGAGGGGCAGGCAGGCAGTGCACAATCAGGACATGCCCTGGATCAAAACGGTGTGCATCTCATCCTTCTCCCCACTCCACCCCTCAACCAGGCCTTGTATCTCCTGCTCAGGAGGGGAATTTTCCCAGTGACAGCATCAGCTCACACATGGCCAGCACGTGAGATGAGCCCACGGTGGCTCACGATACCGACTCCATGCCAACAAGGGCTCCATCCTGCATTGTTCCTCTTCCAAAGGTTAACTGCCCACCCACTGACCAATACATTCTTTCTCTTGCAAGGCTCAAGTTCCCACCCGTTAAACAATTCCCTTTTCTTCATTGTCTTGTCCACCTGCTCAAACATGGATCAAATCTGGCAGGGCCTCAGACACCACTGCTCCCTGACACAATCCTTTAGGAAACATCCCATTCCTCACATTCTCCTTTGGTGCTAAGAGCCTCCCCAAACCACTTTCTTGCCCTTGAATGCATTCCTGTCACCTTCTTAGCAGGAGCACTCTCTTTATTCTCAAGGCTGACAGAGCCACTGTCACACATGAATCACTGCACTGGGGGAATACAGGGTTCAGTGCTGTCTGTTCAAGATGAAGGAATTGACAATGTTTTACACTCCAACATTTCCCCAGCATTTCCCACTGCACTCTCTTGCCAGCAGACATCCCCACGCTGTTCCCTTCCCCCTGCAGAACCCTGTCCCTACTATCCACGGGCACCAGGGCAGGGGGGGCAGTCACAGAGGAGACGCACCCGCTGTGCTGGGCAGGAACCAAAACCCTCTGGAGTCACAGCTGCAGGCTGGCATCTGCACAGGATGCTCTGGCTGCCCCACTCCTCAGGGGCTTGCGGCTGAAAATGCCATTGCATTTGCTGCCTCACACAAGTACCATGGCTGTGCAAACAATGGCCACTGGGCTGTTTTCCAAAGGCACTGCAGTGTGCAGGAAGTGATGCCCCAATGACTGAGAAATTAAACAACATACTTTGGAGACAACATTTCTATAGGAGGGAATATCAAAACTGGTGTTTTAACTGGAGGCCTCCAGGGGCAGCTATGGAAAAATGACCACCCCACAAAGGGCAAATGTGGATTTATAAGTTTGGAAAATCAGAATGATTTATAGGAATTACCAATGAGAAGAACAAGGAATGAGGAAGTTTCCCCCCTTTGGTTCCACCTTTTCCGGAGCACTTCTTTCTCCCTACTAGCTGTACTAGCTGGACTGGCTGTATTTAGTTTATGAGAAAGTGTCTTGAGAATGTGTTTTAACCTTGGTTCCCAGAGAAGGCAGGATAGGATAGGAGCCTTTGGAACGTCTTTTGTCTTTCTGCCTATCAGGGCAGGGAAAGCACTGAAGTTACCTAGGAACTATATAACTATACAACAATAGTCTACAAATCTGTAGATATATATGAAGGACGTATAAAAACAAAAGTCATTTTGGTATCTGTAAACCCTTCTCTAATTCCTAAACCATACCAAAATCTAGCCATGAACAGGACTTTGCATCTTGAAAAAAAACAATTCCCAAATCAAATTTAATGTAGAGCTTATTCACAGGGTGACAAGGAAAGGAACTTTCCAATGGAGTTGAGGCTTGACAGAGTTGTTATTTGTGAGTCCGACTCAGGGCTCGAACTGGACAGAACCATCCTGAAATGTTGAGGATTCAGTCACAGGGTTGACTGATGTGCAATTAAAGGATGATTTCTTGCAAAATCAGTCTCATGGGAGCGTGAGACTGTTACATTAAGTGTCATGACACCAGAAAGCTAATTCTAGTTACAGTATCTTTTATAAATTTCTCATCCAGTCAACTACTTCCACAAAGTTCTCTGGCATCTTAGTAAGCCAATCATTTATTGTTACCTTTGCTACCTTTCTCCTGCAATGCCTCTCCTTTTATCCAATCATTAACTCTACACAAACTTATTGCTCTACTTTCTACTTTAAACAATGCTATAACAAGTTCTATTACCAAACTTTAATATTTCTACTGTCTTGATGAACATATTTATTTGTTTATATGAGGCATATTTCTACTTGCTTAAAACATTTTTCTCTTTCAACTACAAATGCCAGTTTTACTGTTCTAAACTGCCAAGCCTTCTCCAAGGCCGTAGGTCAGACATTGTGTCCATCTCCATCTCTGAGCCTGAATGCTCGAGGCCCTGGGAGCTCTCTGTGCCTGCATTTCCCACACACTGCTGTGTGCTGTGCTCTGGGGCTGGGGTTTCCTGCACAGGAGACTGCACTGGTTTGCCAGGGCAGACAGAGAAGCTGCAGCTTAAGCCTCACTGAGGTGGGTGAGTGGGCTGGCAAGAGTGGGGAGGCTCCAGGGCATTCACAGAGCTCATCCTGCTGGAAGGATGAACAAAAGGAAGTGGGATCTCAGCAGTGAGGAGAGCTGAGGGCTGGAGAGAAGCTCTGAAGGACACTAAAATCCCACTGGACCTCTGAGACATTGCTGCTCTTCAGCCAGTGACAGCAGGAGTCACTAAGCCTAGGGCTCACTCTTCCTCGTGCTCAAAGAAGCCAAAGGTTTGATGGAGACTGCCATGAACTGGGAACTCACTAAGGGAAAAGAGGGAGCAGCGTGGTGATGAAAAAGCATGTGGGGAGACGAACTGTGGCAGGGACGAAGCGCATGACTAGAACTTGAGCAGCAGGAAATTCATTTTTGAGTCGGAGCCAGACTATTTCATTTCAGAAGTTATTCGAACAAGTTATTTGGGTGGGCCGGGGTAGGAGAACGACGCAGTGAGCAGGGTGTGTCATGTTTTCCTTGGTAGTGCACACTCTGCAGACTTGAGCTGCATTGCCGGAATTGCTGCAAGCACTGTGTCGGGGGGGGGTCATGTTTTCCTTGGAAGTGCACACTCTGCAGACTTGAGCTGCATTGCCGGAATGCTCAAGCAAGTGTCTGCTGCAGGTGACACCATTTCTCCTTTGGCTGATTCTGGCCCGGGGCTGAGCCCAGCAGAGCCTTGGCAGAGCCCAGAGCAGCCTCAGCATCTGCAGAGCCCGGCTGCAAGGAGAGAAAGCAGAAATGGCCCGTCAGCTGAAGGCTCCTGTGCCCTTGTGCCAGCCACCCAGAGCAGTGCCCAGGCTGTGCTGGCCCTGCCCAGAGCTGTGCCCAAAGCTGCCCATCAGTGCTGCCTTGAGCAGCAGAGCAGGAGGGCAGGACATGTGCCCAGCCTGCAGCCAGCCAGGGCAGAGCCAGCCCCTCAGCAGCTGCCCAGAGACAAAAAGCAGCTTGGCAGCTGACTGAAGAATTTCTTGCATCTGCCCCAGCAAAAGGGGGGAAACTTTGGTGCCCGGCCAGGCTGTGCCATGCCCAGATCTGGCAGCATCCCCCTGGCTGTGGACTCACCTGCAAGTTGGTCGTGCATGCTGTCTTTGAAGAAGGTGCCAGAATCAAAGTCAATCGTCCTCAGCTGGCCAGGTGGAGGAAGAGCTTGTCGTCCTTGAGGTTGTCCTGGGTGTCTCCAGCAGCAGCCCCACCTGGAACAGCTTCTTCAGGGGCTCCTTCTCCTTCCCTGAGGGCCAGACCAGGCTGTCAGTGTTCTGCCCGGGGCTGCAGCCATCAACGAAGCAGACAAGCAAATCCAGGGTGGATGGTGGCCACCAGTGCTTGCCACACCAAGTCTCCAGCTCAGTTCCAGCCCAAGAGTTGTGTGTTCCCTTCTGATGAGCCCTGCTCAGAGCTACAGGCACGACAGAAACAGTCTGCTTTGCTTTGCCACTGAGTGCCAAGAGATGTGTGCAGCTGTTACCTGCCAGGCCTCTGCATCCAACTGTGCACGTGCATCTCTCCCATCTTCTAGGGCAGATGAACACCCTGCAGCCAAGGGTCCTGGGAAAGGTCTTCTAAGGATGGCCTGTCCAAGGGTTCCATGGCCAAACACCTCTTAATGACATCTTGGCACTCTGAAGAGAGAAACCAGAAATCACCAGTCAGGTGGAGAAGCTGACCGCTCGTTTCAAAGCCCAGGCCATGCTGGGTGTGTCCAGAGCTGGGCCTAAACTTCCCCATGGATTCTCAGTTAGGAGAAGAGCAGGAGAGCAGCACATGTGCCAGCTGCCAGAGCAGCTGCCAGAGCAGGATGCTCAGCAGCCCGCTGCTGTCTCCCAGCTCTGGTATTCCCCCCGTGCCCAGAGAGGAGGATCCACCTGGAGAGAGCCGCCGTGGGAACAAGATGCGCCCCCAGATGATCTCCTGGCCCCTCCTGAATGGGTGCTTCCCCACCACCAGGTGGTACAGCAGGAGGCCCAGGGACCAGATCGTTGCTGCCTGGCCGTGGTAGCGTTGCTGGTGGATCCACTCTGGCGGGCTGTAGGACAGGGTTCCTATGGAACACAGACGGAGTTCATCAGGGAATGCTGCTGCTCCCAGAGCCTAGCCCCAGCAGCCCTGGGCATGTGGGGGCAGCCCCAGCAGCACACAGGGTGACCTGCTGCCCTCTCGCCAGCACCTGGGACTTGTGTACAAACTGGGGCTTGGAAAAGAAGCCACTGGTGCTGGAGGAGGGCAGCAGAAGCCCTGGGAAGGAACAACCATGGGACACAAAAGAAAATCCCACCCAGTTGTGAAAAACCCCCACTCTCCTCCCTGCCTGCATGGCCCTGAAAACATGTTAATAAGCCAAGGCAAACAAGGACTGGAGCAGTTCAAGCCCTTCCTTGCCTGCATATCAAACCGGCTGGGACACGAGGTCAGATCCCCCCTCTCTGCTACCCCCATGGGGGGTTTTGTCAGGCTGGCTGCCCCAGCTCCAGCCCCAGCTCAGGGCACAGTGGGTGCTGAAGGCTGTCGGCAGGGCTGGGAGCTGCCCCCCCTCACAGCCCCACCCAAATCAACTTGGCTCAAGCATTAATCCCATCCAAGCAGCGATAGGGGGAAGCCCCGGTGCTACAGCCAGGCTGGGCCATGAGATGCCCAGAGCATCCCCTGGCAGGGCTCACCTGCAAAATTGGTGTAGGCTGTGTCTTGCAGGAAGGTTCCGCATCCAAAATCGATGAGTTTCGCCTGCCCGGTGGCCAGGTCGAGCACGATATTCTCGGGCTTGATGTCCCGGTGCAGGACCCCGCAGCTGGTGCAGTGCTGCACGGCCTCCAGCACCTGGCGGAACAGCCCCCGTGCCTCCTGCTCCGGCAGGAACCTCCGCTCTGCCAGCACAGCCGAGAGGTCCTGGCACCGCTCCGGACGCTCCAGCACCAACAAGAAGCTGCTGGGGAGCTCAAGCCACTCCAGGAGCTGAATGACTCCAGCACAGCCAGAGGACACCTTGTGCAGCAGCACGATCTCCAGGGGCGCCCGGGTGCCGTCGGGCTGCGGGAGGAGCAGGATGGCCTCAGTGGGGCTGAGGCGGTGCCAGGGCTCTGGGAGCCCTCAGCCAGCCCGGGATGCTCTGCATCCCCCGCTCAGCCCACGCCCGCTCTCCCTGCAGGGCTCCCGGCAGCTCCCACCCTGTCGGGCCCCGGCTCCTCGCCGCCCGGCACGCCCCGGCTTCTGCCGCTGGCCCCGCTCACTCACCAGCTGGCCCCAGTGCTGGATGCGATCCCGCGGCACGCATTTGATGGCCACCTGCCAACAAGGGACAGCAGTGAGCTCAGCTCGCCGCCTGTCCCACCGCGGCCCAGCCTTCTTCTCCTGCTCCTGCTCCCCCTCCTACTCCTCCTCCTCCAGCCCCGCTGCTCACCGGGGTGCCGTCCGAAAGCCGCGTCCCCGCAAAGACGCTGCCAAAGCCGCCGCTGCCCAGCAGCGAACCCAGCCGGTACCGCTCCTGCAGGGCCTCCTGCGCCTTCCCTGCGGGCGTAACGTGGCTGTCAGCGCTCGGCCCGGGGCCAGACACGGCCCCCGAGTGCCCCCGAGTGCCCTGGGCCGGGCATCCCCACTCGCCCCGGGCCCCGGCAGCTCAGGGTTGGAGGCTGCACTGCCGAGCGGCGGAGCTCGGGCCGGGGAAGATGCAGCGGAGGCGATGGGAGGTGCCGCACCACCTGTGTCCTCTGGAGGGCTCGGGAGGAGCTGGGGCTGGGGCTGGGGCCGGGGCCGGGGCCGGGGTTGGGGCCGGGGCCGATGTTGGAGCCGGGGCCGGGTTTGGAGCCGGGGCCGGTGTTGGTGCCCATGTTGGAGCCGGGGCTGGGGCCGGGGCCGGGCTCGGCACAGGTGGAGCCAAAGGGCAGCGATGCCACCCCAACCCCAGGCACTGATTCCTGCCCAGCACCGCCAGCGCCAGCACAACCAGAGCCGGGAAGGGGCGAGACCGCGGCGGGATGGCCGGGGGTAGGGACGCGGCAGCCCCGCCCGGGGCTGGGGGCGGGTCAGGGGCATGGCCCGGGATGGTACGGGGAGAGGGAGAGTGGGAGAGCAGGGGGACACCAGGAAAGGGAGAGCGAGAGAGGGTGTGGGACTGTGGGACAGGGACAACAAAAGCCTGAGCGACTCCACGAAGTCGCTTCTATCGCTGCTGCTGCTGCTGCCGCTGCTGCTGCTGCAACTGAAGCCCCGGGGCCGTTTTTTTCTCCCTTTCCGTTGTCCGTTGCTCGCTCGCCCCCCCCCTCCCCCCCCAGCTTTGGATTAAGAAAGAGGTAACTGATGATTTAAAAAGAGAACTCAGTTACTGTCTTTGTAAATGTGCTGGTGGCAAGGATCTATCAACAGATTTTGGATTGTTTTTCCAATCGTATTTTAAATTCTGCTTGAAGGAATAGAAAATTGAAAGATGGATTGTGCCTGACCCTGTGTGAAGTGTAAACATTTGGCAGTTTGAAACCTGGACCTAAAGTGTTGCAAATGAAAGTTTGAAATCCCAAGGGATTGTGTGCCAGCAGCTTTTCCTCAAGGAAGTGCAGCACCCAAGGACTTCACTTGTGGCCATAGGGGTGCTT